>JAPWLS010000426.1:0-101388 GCA_028551675.1 Tineola bisselliella | reverse complement strand
AGAAAATTCTCATAATAGTCAAGTTTTTCATTTAAAGTTGGTAAATTTTGATTTTGTAGTTGGTCAAATATGTATTGACGAGTTACTACTTTAGCACCCAAGGTAGAAGGTAGATCTTAAACAAATGTAAAACGAGTTTAACACAATATAACGCAAACTCAATATTTTGCTATATTCGACATAGAGCCTTTCGAAGGAGCTTAACTCAAAAAAGCGCGAATTTGCGCGGCTAATGGAATTATTTAGTTACTAGTCACAGGGACGGACTCCTATACTTATTACTGAATATAAATTTATGTAAAAAAATACATTTTGGACAGGGTAAATAATGGACTTTTCTATTTCGGAAAAAAGTTATTATAACATGTAGTTTACAATGAAAACCATTAGTTTGAAATGACTAATGCAATGAAAACGGAACAATCGCGAGTAGCAATTAAATACTTAAAAGCAATATTTAAAAGATATGCAAAAAAATATTTAAAAAACGTTGCACTTAGTCTTTCATATTTGTTGTCAGTAATTCATCATCGAGTCATTTATCGAGCCACAAATTTTACTTCAAAGAGCCGCAGTTGGCCCCCCTGCTATAGATCAACATTAACATAGGAACTTAGACTAGACTCTATATACTATAGGCTAGACTAGTAGATACTAACTAATGTAGCACAGAGACTTTTAAATTAATATCTATTGCTTTACTTTACTCGTATTAAATGAAAGCAATTAAAACTCACAAAAGTGTTACAGAGAAGTAGCAATTTGTCATCGGTTTGCAGTAATTGAAACAACATGCCGCTGACATTATACGAGTTGGTCCCACTTTTTCGCACATAAGAAAATAAACTTACGAAGCGATTTTTCATGTAGCGTTGTCTTGTCATATGTCAGGAAGAATCGAGATTGGCTTTGTTCGAAGTTCTTATCTCACTTTTACGAGTAATAAAATATATACTTAAATTGTTGAAGTAGTTGAGCGAGACCAAAGAACCGAAAGTAAAGGTTGATTTTTGCATAATGTTAATTTGTGCGATATTTATTCAAGGTTTACTAAATTATTGTCTTTTACAAAGATAAGGCAGTTATAGTTCCAGATACGACACCGATACTAGATGATAAAATAAGACAAACATGTTTTAATATTTGAATAAAAACACAGACAAAATCTCATTAAAAGGCATGTAACTAAAATGTTATGCAACATTCAGTCGTTTGGTAAAGCCCGAGTTCCTCATTGTTAGCGAATGCGGTCGCAGACAAACAGCGCAGTCTGACCACTCGCTGTCAGAAGGAAGCACCCGCTGATCTATTATCGTGAAGCGACCGCGTAGCCCAGATTCGGCGTCGCGACAGTAAAGAGAAAACAAATAAACATTTCTAACATCTTTAACTATATGTATAAAACTATTAACTGATACTAAACTTTGAAGTCGAAAATTACAACCAAAGAAATAAAGAGTAAAGAATACCGTGTTTGATATAAAACTTTTATTCTTATTTCAGTTTATTACAATAAATACATATTTTTGTAACAAGACTTTAATCTTGTTTTCACGCGCGCATATTTAACGCGCGGTTCTTTTAAATAACGCCTTAGGTGTATTAGGAATATTTAAATTATAAAAAGACATTAAATTTATTACATTAAAGAAAACTTTTATAATATATTTATTTCGTAATTTATGATGAAATTTTTGGGCATCAGTCATAATATTTTTGAAGGAAAGTATAAGAAATTTTATAAGCAATAAATTTTACAACACCAACACATAACTTTGTTTTATAACTCTTTCAAATCATTTGTTACTCAATTAGTTCTGAATTCTGTATTAATAATTCAATGTGGACGCGTGAAATAGGACGGACGGCGTTTAGGAACATCGCCAAGAACGAAGAATGTCATTCGGGTTGCTTAACTTTAATTTCAAGTTTGATTCAGATAATATTATTTAACGAACCATTTAAGTATATAATTATAAATTCTATATTCATTTGTTTCAAGACTTCATTACGCTCATCTCATCTCTGCTTATGTAAAATTTTCTAAATTCGAGCCGGTTTGATTTTTCTACTTGGTAATTTAAAAATGGATATCATAATAAGAAAATCGCAAATTAATAAAAAATCAAATCTGTAGGTTTTATAAATAAACAAGGAATTAGAATTTCTTATCTAATGGTTTTTAAAGACAAAAGCTGGAATTTGTATAGATTTAATTAGTCACTGCGGAATGGTAGCGGTGGCAGATCCCTATTGCCTACCTACCTATCTAACTGTGAAGCTAATTTGCTCGACGCACACAATCCGAGTTCAATTATTCTTGCACTGATAATAATATATTTTTTACATTGTTTATTAGTAAATCCTATTTTTTTGTTTCTTTACGCCACATTTAACATAAAATAAAATACAAATTTACAATAGATTTAAACGAACATTCAGTCATAAGCAGCAACTAATTTCGGTGTCAGAATGATTGATATCGCCCTAAACTATCTAACACTTAATTTGATTCTAAATGGAATGGGTAGTTTGCATAATTTTGCATATTAATGTTTGCAATTTTGTCTTGCACATACTTTAAAGAGTTTAAACTTAATTTTATAATATTAATCCAATTCTGTTGTCCACCCGAAGATAGCCGATGTTAACCGATCATATTTATAAATATAGTCTTTGTAAAGTCTGAAGTAGATCCTCAATTCATACGTATACAATATGTGTAAACTCGGTTATTGTTCTACTGTTGTGTTTACTTTCCATTCTTTCAGGGCTCACATTTCTAAATTGTGCGACCATTTAATTGCACCCTTTCATAAAACGGCGGCAATTTTGAAAACTATAGTAAACACCGACTACACATTAAGAAAACAAACGTGTTTTTTATTTTTTAAATAAAGCTAATTTAGCGTATACAGGCTATTGCTGCCTCTCATGGGAGCATCTATATATCACCATCTCTTTCTGCCGCAATATCTATATTAAATAGAAAGAAAAATATATTATTATGTAAAAAATTGAAGACAGTTGCACTTGCTACAACCGGATCTACATTTTGTCACGCACTATTTGAACAAAAAACGAAAACGTCATATAACACTCTTCTTTAACATACATAAATACTATTTAAGTCGTAACATACAAGATTGATAATCCCTTGAGCAGTGAGAGCAAATGAGCTCAATAAGCTAATACGAACGTCATAAGTGCACATTTCATTTAAAGAAATAAAGGCGTTGAATGTGAGACAATAAGTGTTAAAGTTACTTAATAATGTGATGCACTTGCTATGTCGCTTGAGAGTGGTCACTGATTAGCTTGTACGTGTATTTGCGCTAGATTTCACGACGTGTCTTATCTTCTATAGAGGTCTGCATCAATACCTATCTTCAATCTATTTAAGAGTAATTTAATCATAATATAACCTCGGGCTATAGATGAGTAGTATCGATTGCGAGTAGTAATCAATTACAATGTACCTACTGTGAATTGATTACTACTGACTTTGATTAAGTGTTTGAAGTTTCAATTAAGTGAAAAATTAAGGATATCTCCTCAATTGTTACATTTTGTTTCACATATAATTATGTACTACAATTACTTACAATTAATTAATGACTGAAGACGTTTGATAAGTTTTTACACATAAAATTATATTTAAAATATTTGTTTTCATTGTGAATGAAATCACATCACATAAATCACTGAGCCACGAGTCATCAGATTTTAAACTGTTAAAAATTAATGACAATAATTAATACTTATTATCATATTCATTATACGAAATAATTATTGTAAAGGTTTTTGTAAATTTCTCAATAATCTATAGAGAGTAGAGGCAGATGCTGGCCTTGCGGTATCCAGTGCCTTATATGGCGTCACGTGGTCGACAACCAGCCGGACTCACAAAAGCCACGACTGAGATTCTCTGAGGTAAAATAACGTGCTGTAATTGCTCAAAGTTTAAAATATCCCCTTGCGGTACATGAACGTAAATGATGTATAATTTAAACCATAATAACTTTGTTAATTAAACAGTGTTTTCTGCAATTTGTTTGACTAAATTGAGACATTATTTAAATGTGCACAAAATAATAAAAATAAAAGGAAACAAACTCGTTATTCTTTGCTTCTAAATTCATTTAAAAAATATTGTCGATTAATTAATTTCAACTAATTTATAAGACTTACTTTCGCGTTTATTTTGATTACGATTGCGTTCACGAATAAGCGAAGACATCACTATAATTAATTTAATTTGGACAAAAATTTAAATCAATCCGCAGAAAAGTCGAAGCAAACATTTTTTTTTTTTTTATTACTTTAGCGTAACAGCAGTTGGAATGCAATTATATGTCAAGCTGCCAAAAAAAAATACAAGGAATTCGAACAATTTATTTATTTATGTATGCAGGAAATCAACTTCTACTAAAATTCAATAATCCAAAAGGGATCATTAAAAAATTCCCTATATTCGTAAACAAAAGATTTTACTAATGTAAATCGCATTTCATATTTCCAAATTAGGGTAAACAATCGGCTCTGTCTGGTCATCCTGACGCTATGGCAGCCTAATATGGAGTGTCCTTTCTCCCAGACATTCCCAAGCGTTCCACGGCAAAGGACACCGCTGAGGACGAACAGGAATCCACATCGCTACTGATTTTATTCACAATTCTTGATCCAAACACGATATTGATTCGAACACACTTCTTAAAGTTTTGCAATTCAATTAGAAATATTTTCAAATATGATTTTAATAAGAATAAACCTTTATTTACACTAGTATATTATAGGTACGTATTTAAAATGTTAACAGAATAGATTATATATACAATGCCTTATCTACTAGGATTTCAGGACAAGGACAGCACAAACACATAACAACAGGACCCCAAACAATTTTTTGTGCTTTATTTTTTGATGTTAATAATATTAGATTTAACAAAACTTGGTCTGAATATTTTGTTTGGGTTGGTTTAATATTCAATATACTCTGTCCAAAATTGTTGTCAAATCATCGCAGGATTCAAGAGTAACTCATGAAATTATTTAAGAGTGAATTTCTGCGAATTCACGCACGCGATCGTGTAGTAAATAATTATCTGACTACATTAGATTTTTTAAGGGGAATTTTCGGAATACCGATCGTGGACGTTGGTGAATTCGACCTTTATGTTCCCAGAATTTTATTTTTTTTGCGAATAACTTTGGAAAATTATTCTAAAATATATTGAGACTTGTTTTTGTTCCTAAATATTTTGTATGTTTAGTTGTAAATATAATATTAAAGTTTTGGGATAAAATATATATTGTACATTATATAATAATAGCATACATAAAGGTATACGCGTTATTTAAGCACTAACATTAGAATCTACTGCTGAAATTTTCATTTAGTTTTCACGAATTACGGATTCACAGGGAAAAATTAGGTAGGTTTTTTATGGAAACTGTCGAGATAAAGTGTTTTATTTAACATTATTGATTTGTATTGTATAAATATATAATAACGATTGTAGATTAAAGTGGAAAGCATCGAGTTACCAATTTCCTGGCGCTGCGTAAACTAAACTTGCGCCGTTATAAGTGTAATGCAAACAAGTGCACAATACTAGGAAAATGTCCCATAACATGGTAATATCTATTTGTTGTGGCAAACGCACATATTTTATCTAAATACAGGTATAGTTATCTGTCAGATAAGACACTATCTAACTTTACTATCGCACTTACCTAAGTATGTATTATTTATTAGAAAAACTTTTTACTTGTCTACTAGTTTGATATACAATTATGTTCTGTTAAATAAATAATATGACGTCAGTGTTTTGTATGAGAAAACAGTTGTTTTTTATATTTTGTAGTGTGCGTTAAATTAAGATAATCGGGAGAAAGGTATAATTGAATGGACACATATGGTAGTTGAAATAAAGTAATTGTAATACGGAGTTTCACATAAAATATGTAATAAATATATTTATTGAGGAATAAACGTTTAGAAATTTCTTTAATTAACAAATCATATGATAATAATAAATGTCGTCATGAATTACACGGTCAATTTAAATATAACTTCTCTTGAATGTTCAAGTTAATAAATTAGAGAAAGGCAATCATCTAGTCGGATGCCTACGCTTAAATATTATGTTTTTACAATTAATATTCGTTATAAGTTTTATGTCAATTTTAGTTGCAAAATAAACGATTTATTAACGTCGAATTTAATATACTAGAGAAGTTAAGAACAACGTCGTTACGCCTACGTTATTGGCCCACTAGTCTCTAGTACTTTTTTTAATTACTTTTAATTAGTTACTATTATATATGTGAATATTCAATGTGATTTATATTCAAAAAAAATATGTGCAACACACATTTTTAGGTTGTTTAAAGTTTGTAACCCAAAATTGCAAAAAAAATGTACAAAAAATGTCATTTTTCGCAAACATCTTAAAGCAGGTCAATACTGATAATGATTATAGCTTATTTCTGTTAACCAAAGCCAATATCTCAATGATAAATTCACCAAGCCCTTGTTTAAGTTAGATTTAAAAAATACTTCGCGGAAAAAGTGTGACTCATCTGAGTGCAATGTAGAACGGTACTGAATGTATGTTTGTATGGTGGAACACTGAACTTTGTCTTAAGGTGTGAAGTTATCACCCATAAGCACTGCACACACTAATATTACGTGGCTACACAACAGTTAAGTACACGTGACTAACAGACAAGGAATTTTTTATCACTAATTGTTATAATTGATTTAACTAAATATAATAAAGTCATCTTTTGAATATGCATTTTCAAAGTCATAAGTCAAATAACCGGACAACATTTAATGTATTTACATATTTTTATAAAGTTACAAATATTATTATACTTCATCTTCTTCTTTTACTAATGGCCTCAGATGTCAATTCTGCCAGTGTCGAGTATTCGGGAAATTATAAAATTTTAACATACACGTAAACTCCCATATCAAAAAGATAATCAACCGTCTCCTTACAAAAAAGTCATTAAAAATATATAATTTCAAAGATACTTTTAGCTCTCCTTTTTTAGTTTTACAATTTTATCTATCCAATTTTTTTTGTGTAGCCAAAACATTAAGTGCTGTTTTGGCTAAGTTACGTCCGGTATTACAATCAGCAACAATCTCATGTTAGTAAAGTGAGAAAGCTATTATGTAGTTAAAAATGAAAATCCATGTTCCAAATTATTTGTGAACTTGGCGACATGCGTATACTTTGTTACACCTACACAGCTTAACAACATAGTCCATAGGAATTTCTCTGTAATCTACGACTTATCTTTATCCTCTTCTTATTGATAATAACAATAAAATAACCGCACGCATTATTGAACATTAGTGTTGATATTGAAGATTGTTAGAAATGAATATATAAAATAAACAGTTATGTTATATAACATAATTACAATAAGCAACAATTACAAACAAATCAATAAACATTAAAAAAATCTAATAAGGAGTTTGTATTAGATTTTCTCCCCTTACACACGGCACCCCTAATGTTGCGTGTGGCAACCTCGCAAGTAAACGCAAGCGGCCGCACGCTCCGGGAAAGCGAAGAGAAAAGCAGCTTACCTGCGTAGGAAGCACGGGGTCTCGGGCTAGGGGTATCGACATTTCGCTAGCGGCGCCGTCGGCCGCACCCCTCACTGCACACCATCCACCGACGAACCACTACGATCTCGTGCCGCCCGTCGTAGAAAACACTCTCGTTGTCAAAAACATTAATTTTCACAAAAAAATATTTATTTCAATTATTATCCAAAAAATCACTATTCAAACTTAATATTTATATCACATATTTTAATAGAAAAAATTATACAAAATTAGGAAGCACTGATACATTGCGATACGTAAAAAATCCAATAAGAGTATAAAAACGGGTGGGAGTCGACAGCGTTCGTATACAGCCGCCCGGTACGGATCCAGCGAGCGAACTGTCGCGCGTTCTATGGCGCCGCCCGCGGTAAACGAGCGGCCACAGTCGGCCTGAATCTGCACCCCGCGCCCTCGTCTACAGGCCCACTAAACCGCGATTCCAACCGACCCTGACTCGCAGCTTCCTTCATCTGGTATTGCTCGCGGGCTAATGTCACAAGCAGCACGTGCCATGGACGTACTATTGACCGGTAGTACACATGCGCACTCAACAATTACTATACGACTCATTCATTTGTTTCACACCTGTGCAAATATTATTATGAAACAGACTTACAAAAACAAAGTCTATAATCATATAGCTTCAGTTAAGTAAAAATTTAATAATTTATGCGGAACATGTAATGACTTCGTAGGAATGTATTTTAAAAAGCAAAACCAACTAAATAAATTATATTTCTGAAAAATATATTTTTTTAATAATTAACGTGTGCTTATATTCTTCTATTTGTATAATTATGCATTATCGCGATAATATATTTTTAAGGTTCTTATGATTTAACCTGAATATTTCCAATTGATGATATATCTACGTATAATTAAATTTACATATAAGATATAGTTACTCTACTATCAATAATCGACGTAAAATATTAATAAAACTTTGGAAACCTCAATCAGTTCTTAGTAACTAAGCAGGTGTCCTAGTCCATCTAGGATTACCCAAGTCTGAGGGTGTATTGACGTGGGTGTGCGTAGGCGCAGGCGTTGGTGTAAACGCTTACAATTCCTTTCTATAACGTTCACTGCTCCAAATTACCTCATAATATCAGGATTTAGATTTTCAAGGATGTTCTTTGCAATTTTTCACATCTAACACCTTATACATGAATTTTATCTTCATGTTCTTACGATCTAAAGTGTCACTTTATCTTATAGTGTTTTATTTAACGTAAGCGGATCGTCATTATTTAACACGCCTAAATCATTTGATTTTTAATAAGAATAAAACGGCCTCTGTGGGTTCCATTCCCGGTCGAAACAAAAATTTATTAATATAGAATAAATATGATACTATTTTTAAAATGTAGCTATTTGTTATGGTCTAAGTGTTATATGTTATTGTTCTCCTGAAGCCCATAGTATAGTCTCAAGGCCTAGGCAAAATATGTAAAAAAATCTACGTGCAATTTATTTTCATAATACATACTAACAGTTATTATTTTATGTATATTTATTTTATTTTATTGGATAAATGCATGACTCAAATACCTAATATTATGTGAATGGTAATAAAGGTCGTCCAGTCCTGATGTTCCATTATGTATGCGTTGTGGGAGGGCCAGTATTATGTAGGGTTCCATAATTTACAGTACAATCACATTTTTAAATAAAAAGACCTAATTTATGTATTTTTTATTTTATTCACAGAAATCCGACTTGTCACCGCACATCGCTTGAGTTAGAATTCGGTCGTAAATACTAAAACTTAATTTAGTCTTATGACGCGAGGAATAAAATACATTGTTAGTAAATAATTAATGAAATAGCTATATAAATAGATATACCTACACTATAGCACAATGAAAATAGATATGCGAAATTTAATTTTTTGTTATGGAAGAGTGATTCGGTCGAATGTTTGGACCAAAAAATGTGGTTTATCAAAGTAACAGATGAAAAGAGATATGTACGAAGTTTAACATAATCTATTCTAACTTAAATGATTTCTGACCACCCCTTTTCCATAGAGACAAAATTCTTTTGTCAGTCAAAGTATGCATATTGTAATTAAACAATGACATAATTTTTATAAATTCAATAACAACAAAAATGATGACGAATGTTGTTGTAATGTATATTATAAACTATGTCGAAATGTAGACGTTCGATGACGCGCTTACTAAATGAATCTTAAACATAGTTTTAAAATATAAAAATGTTCAATTATATGGAAATGATGGATCAGATGAGATTGATGACAGACGTCGTGTGTGAGAGGGGTCATCGATGAAATGAAGCGAAAGCTGTTGACGGCAAGAGGGGTCGCTGGCTCGCCATGGTATCTACCTACCCCGAAAAGGACAAAGTCGTGAACTAAGTAAGTAAGCAAAACAAATTACCTGAAATTTCTCCATAATAACATCGTACATTGTCCATCGAATATAATTCGTCATTGTAAATGCATACACCAAAAATAATCAATTTATAAAATCACAACAAAAACATTTAAAAGACAAGAAGAAAATGTTATTTTAAAAAACGTACGTGTTCACTATGTGATATTCAGTCACAAGACTGAGGCAGGCGTTGAGTATAAACTATTTAGTGCCTGATTAGCAAAACGTGAGCATATCGTTTTGCATGACATCGCGGCAACTAAAGCCTGCTTTACACGTGTTTACAATTACTCTCCACATTATTGAAGCCAAGGATTTTGTATACGAAAGTAAAATGTAATAAAATAAATTCTTTGTAGTGACTTCTTAATTACCACAGTTATTCTAACCGTTGATATAACAATTGAAAATATAAAGGACATCAAATTCCTACGCACATAGAAATCTTATTTAAGGAATAATAAAATAATTAAAATTCAAGCCTCACTTTTATAAATGCGTTCTGTTTTTGGTGTCAATTGACTATTATTTCATACCACAAACGTACCGCGAGTCTCGCTGCGATCATTACAGCTGCACAGCCTTCGGAATGTCGGATTGAAAACAAGCAAAATTAACACTATTCGAGCCGCATAAATGACGAAAATTAAACAAACACTATATCATATTATAAATAGGCATATTACTTCGCCCTGATACCATAATACAGGGCATCCTATTTGGGGTCATTATTCGCACATGTATTTATTAAATCGTAATGCTCTATGAACTTTTATTGTACAACGTGAAAGATAATTTTAAAATAGTGTAAACGAGGCTTAAAGTTGCGTCTCAATATTAAAATTGATTGTATCGTTTGAGTCAAACTCATTGCGTCCATTTAAATTGGTCCTTGTTGAGATTTTATGAAATTGATGACCGCAATGATGCACTTTATTTAACATACTAAAGTTTTGAGTACATTTTTATCAGAATATCGTATAAAATTCAAGTTATATATTCTTTATTTATTTAGCCCCCCAACAAAATTACATTGATACAATGTATCATAAAAAGGGTCTCTACTATCGCAAACCTAACGAAATTTTAATTATAGTATGGTCAAGATAACTGAAGTGTTAAATCAAAAAATTAATGAAGATAATAATTGTTAAGTGTTCAAGATATACTACTGATTAATTTATAATTTAGATTTTAGTTATTTGATACCTAACACTTAGGTGTTACATACCACTAATGATTTTTGTTTAATTATTACCAAAATAAAAGATACCACACCAAGAAGGTAAATTCACAAATACATTTATTTTCAACTTTAAATTAATTACAAATACATTTTACGACTTAAAAATCATCGATTACCACTCCGTTTACTTAATCTTAAATCGCGTTCAATTTCAAACTGTCTCAGGTCGGCTCTTTGAAGAAAATCTTGACGGTCTAGGAATCTGCAACACAAGTGTTCATATTTTAATAAACGACAAACATTTTTAAAATAAATAAATATATATGAGTCACACCCAATGGTTGTATTATTTTCTTATAATTATTTTATATACTATATTAAGTGGGTAATTATATTGCAAAAATTGCACCTAAAATCTTTCTGTATCATCTCATACACCAATTACCAAATTCTCTATTATACAAATCCAGCTCAGATCTTATCTAAGAGATTAATTTAAGACTTAATAACCTTCCTTGAATATTAAAAATGTACTCACGCCTTTTTATAGCAATTTTAGAACAAATGATTTTAAAAAATTGTACACAAATCCCGTGTGAGGCTCCACAAAACAAACTCTAAAGCAAGAGACTTTAAGGATAAACGTGTTCTATTATTTAGTTGATAAATGATCGAGAAAGCATTCACTCAATCTCACGCGTGTCTAGCTATTGTTACATAGAACAATTAGTGAAATCATTTATAAACAGTACATGTGCCTACCCTTGTTTCCCTTTATTATGACTCTGAACCTCATCTTCGACGCCTTCCTTCTTTTTATACGTATTCCAATCTAATGCTGATTTTTCTAATGTAGACAAAGTATCTTTCTTATTAATTTGAGTTAATAAACCCATCAGGCCTGGCTTCCGTTTTGTTGGACCATCTTGGGGTTTACTTCCTGGAAGGACAATATTTTTTAAATTAATTTAATAGAGGCTAATTCCTTTTTGCGGCAATTTTTTTTATTTTTGGTAATGTTAATAACTGTCTCGCCACGACCACAATCGTTGCAAAGATTTCGACGTTTTAACGGATTAAAACAAAGTAAGCCGTAAATTTTTAAAGTGAATCAACACTAACACCACATTAACTTTACAATTTTTTATTAAGCATACGTCGTATATAAAATAATTCAGGAGTTTAGAAATTATAGTGAAATTAAGAAAACAAATAACATTCAAAGTTTTGTACAATACATCAAAGTATTGGGGGTTGCTTTAATTTTTCTAACTATTAGTATATAATAGTAAGATTATTTATTAATTGTTAAGCACGTGTGTGGCCGAACGACTCAAAATAGAAGTTTTCATTTAGTACAATTCTCATTACTTTAATGATTATACAATATTTTCAGATACAAATCACATTAAAAATTAAGCAACTATAACATAGAAATAAAACAGAAGAATTTAAATAACTATAGCATTAGGATTACCTGTAGCAGTATCAGTATCAAGTTTCTTCGGAATGGTTTCTTTAATAATATTGTCTTCAACGACAACCGTCTCACCAGCAAACTCAAATATTCGCCTTTCCCTTTCCTCGTTTGCTTTTTTAACACTATCTGATGTTTTTTCTTTAGGTTTGTCATCTATTTTTCCTTGAGTTTTAGCTTGTGTCACATTAACTATATTATTCTTTTTAGGTTTTGTGTCTGTCCCTTCTAAGAACTTTGCCCAAAGATCATCATCCTTTTTCTTTTCTTCCTCTGGGTCTAGAGCAACTTCTTCCTCCTTTTCTTCAATTGGCTCTGGTACTTCTGCTACACCGGCTCTCGTACCTCGAACTCTGAGCTTAGCATTACCAGCTTCAGCAGCAAGTTTACGTTTTTTAGCCTTAACTTCTTGTTCTGCTGCATATTGCTTCTCTGTTTCTTCATCAGCCGAATCTTCTTCTGACAATTTTTCAGGTTCACCAGGCACATACTCTTCATCACTCTCACTACCTGAAGACATCTGAAATATAATTTTAGACTAGTAAATAAATAAATTTAAAGTTACTTTTTACATTATTAAAATACCCACCATAGTTAATATTGCAAATGTGTCATCTATACAAAACAATGGAAAATAAAAATTAACAAATGGTATGATAATAATATTTATTATTGAATTACAGTTTCCTCCTGTTTCTATTTCTATTCTTAACATTAGATACTTCATAGAAATTGCTTCCTGTTTTTGTTCTTTTCTGTGCTCTCTCAATAGCCCTCCTCTGTTTACTTGTTAAAGCCTTTTTGACAGGAGCCTCAGCTTTTCGTTTCATTCCTGCTGTGTGACAATCTGTAACAATGAAAGTGCCACTAGCCGACTGTAACTTCTTCCGTTTATTTTCTTTAATTGCTTCTACATCCTGTGTTAAATGATCTTCTATGTCGCTGCATTCTGGCTCACTGTTACTGTAAAATTCACTTATTTCTGATGAATCCCCATCTGATTCTTCTCCGTCTTTCTCTTTTACGTCCTCCTTGCCATCATCTATACCTTTCAGAGCATCTGGAAACTCTATTTTATCAAGAGGTCTAACATCGTCTTCATTGTCAAATTGTAAACCAACTCTAATCTTTGCAAAGTCTTGTGCAATCATTAAGTTACTTATCGCTGGTGCTTCTATCTCTTTTTCTGTTTCTTTTGGTTCATTATCCTTAGCAACAGGCTCCAAAGTGTCTGTCTCTTTAATTTCAGGCATAACCTCTGGAACTTCTTCTGGTTCAGCCTGCCTAGTTAGAGGAACTTCAAATCCTTCTGGAGCTACATAAAAAGGAAGTTTCCCTCTTTGCCAATCATTTAGAACCATTCTAGCCACCTGATTAACATCAGGCTCTCCTTTCTTTAACAGTTTGCCAGTTCTAGCAGCCAGTTTTTCTAAAAATTCTGTAGCAGTTTCCCAACCATCAACTTTGTATGTTTTTACCAAGTATTCTTTTCTTACCCTTTTGATAACATCTTCAATGTAGTCATCAGGGTTTTGCACTAATTCTACCCTTACAACACCTTTTAGTACCTTCTCTGTATCAGTTTCTGCTGATGGATATACTACCCCAGGACAATCTATGAGAAATATTCTCTTCATCAATGTAATGTACTGCCATACTTTGGTTTCCCCAGCTATAGGCGCTACTTTACATACTTTCTTAGATCTTAATGTATTAATAACTGACGACTTTCCCACATTAGGGTACCCAATTAAACCAACACTAATCTGTTTCTTGTCAATGTGGAGTTTGGCAAATTGCCTTAATAGGTTGATAAGTGATCCCTTACCAAAGGGATGTGTGATTGACGCATGGAAAGCTACTGTTGGATACTCTGCACTGAGAATGGCTACCCATCGTTGTGTTACCCAATTAGGAACAAGATCTACTTTATTTAAAATGAATATTAAATGTTTATGTGGCTTTTCCTTCCTAAGAAACCCTTCTACATAAGGACTCCTGGTGCCCATGGGATCACGAGCATCTAAAATTTGTAGCAATACATCTGAAGAATCAATGACTTTGTAAAGTTCATTCCAAATCCTTTTGCTCATTCCAGCACCAAACACCCAGTCTCTTTGACCTTCTCGCACTCCAGTGTCTTCTCTAACTCTATCAATATCCTTGCCTTCATCATATTTATCAGAATTCTCTGTTACTGCCTTTGACATTGAGTCTAAATCATTAAATGTAAGGTTAACTCTCTTCCGTTGTTTCTTCGGACCAAACGTTTTGTCAAAACTTTCTGTATCCAATAAATGAACTCTAGCATTCTTTGCTTTTTCATTTAGTAAAGTAATGGGCAAGTTAGTAGGTTTCATTACAACTTGATAAGGGTTTTTGACAACAGCTCCAAATTCATCCTGAAATCTTTGCAGAGCATTCTGGGATATAACACGTGAATTACCAAACCATTTTTGGTTAGGTTCAACTCGAGCTCTGCTACCAGAAGGTAACCAACCTTGAAAAGGAGCGGGACTTAATATTTTACCAGTTTTATCTCGCTTCGCTTTAAAATTACGGTACATCTGCAGCCGTTTGATCGTGGCTTTTGTACGAGGTTTTGCTACGCCTTTTAGTCCATCGGTCGGTCGATCGGGGTTCATAGAATGCACAGACTTATTAAAACCCTGCTTCCTGGGAGCGCCAGGAGCTGAACGTACTTTAGTCATTTTTCCTACTGTAATATTTTCACATCAAAAATATAAACGAGCTTCCCACCAATCCAAAACGCCACACGCGGTCCACGAGACTACAAATTTGACAGTTCAAAATTTAATCATAGCACACTTCGCGTCAAACTAAATTTAAAAGTTTGAGGCAAACACGTATATTTATTCAAAATACACCAAGAACTACTTACTTTTACTTATATAGTCAGCAAATATCACGGGAAGCAAACTATTTGACGTTGTTACAACCCTGTATAAAAACAATACTCAAACACCGTTTTATTGACCGACCGCAAGCTATTTTTGATTTTAGTTTTTCTTTGTAATAGAAATGGTTGTCAAGTCAAAACAGACGTATTGATCTACTTTATAAATGCTCGTGAATTGTCATATATAAGGAAATTTGTATTTGAATATAATTTTACTTCTTATTTTTAGTAATAATTTGTACTAAACATAAAAAATTAAACCTTATCACATGTTTAACTTATTTTAAAACAAACTTTACGAACTATTTTATTTTATTGTATTAGCTTTATAAACACTACTATTGCAACTAATTTCACAATGGTAAATGCAATGTTGCCAAAAAAAATTATTAATTTGAATTTGAAAAAATTTGACTAGAATGTAAAGTGAATTATAATTGAGGGCGCTGTTCACATTTATGTAGATAGGTTAATAACAAGACATGAAATATTAAAATTAAATTATGCATCTTGAAAAACCATAAATTGTAAATCAAAAGACAAAAATGTTATATTTATTTTACTTGCAGATGCAATGACATTTAATGTCATGTCAGCCTACAATGAAATTGAGAATGGGAGGAAAATATCGATAAAGGCTACGTTTTTAGCTCTTACTGCACACTTAAATAAATTGCATTGTTATCTTAACTCTATTTGGCTAGCGAGACTAATAGTGATAGCTTTAGAGAAACTGAATCAGCTTCAAGTTTAGTTTATTTACAACTTAGGTATAGTGCGTTTCCACATCCAATTCCATGATCAACAAAACAAGCCCGATGCATATAAGCATAAGAAGATTCAGGGCAACATGTATGACATGTTGTCTGAGTTCCGTGTATCGGAATTGGATACGGTTGCTGATGTGTTTAGGCTAACGCCTGGCGACCCTTTAGACACTTTCGGAGAAATGTGGTATGCAGTGTTTTTGTGGTCTTTGTGTTCGTCAGTATTCGTCCATACATGTGCAGCCCTTGTGGCCTTTGGTACATTAAGAAAGCACAAATATGGGAAGTTTTTTCCAGTGTTATTGATAGTGATGGGTGTATTTACGCCTGTAACTTCAAGTGTGGCCACCAGTGCGGCTATAGCGTTCATATACCGTGCAGCGAACTTAGCGATGCCTCCAATACATGCTATGATATGGGGCATTGGCCAGACTATATTGGGTGGTGCGGTAGGATTTACTAGAATATTAGCAACATTGTAGTAATAAGTTACATGTAATTACTCTATAGTAAATAATATATTCATAAGTAATAATATTGTTAAAGGAAATGTCAATTATCATAGCTTAATGTGCAATCTAAATATAATCTTTATATAAATATAGCATAAAAAGACAATATGTTTTAACTATTTTAGTTTATTTCACTTAATGCCAAATGAATTTAAGTATGACTACCTTAGTTCACAAGTATAAGATTAAAAATATTGAACTGAATGTTCTTGTTTTGGTCAAAATGTAACTTGGGTCGCTTGTGAATTTAGGCATCCATTTATTAATATTTGAACACTGTTTAAATGTCTGCTTTTGTATATTGTATTGAAAATGGAATGTCAAGATATTCATATAAGTGCCTGCATCTATACTTTATACTACTAATATAATCTAAACAAGTTTGGGCACAAACATTTTAAACTTGGATTCTTTTTTCCAATTTAAACAGTAATTTTTAATTTGAGCCTGAAGTTTGAAATTTTAATTTAAAATATATGTGAAGGACTTTAAATTTAGATTCCTTTTTCAAATTTTAACAAATTTCAAATTTAGAATAAATATACATTTTTAATCTAAAGTATGTGTCTGCCAATAATATACTAATGTTAAGAGACTGTTAACATTAGACTAATGTTATTCAACCAATAGTTTTGACATTAGCTTCTTTCATTTTTAACTCAATACTATGAAAAAGAGTTAAAAGGAGTGAGTTGACATTATATTAAATTTATTTTGTTTAATTGTTGATTCTTGGAGAGAATTTGGGACCAGTTTATATGTACTTAGAAAAAAATAACACTTATGACTAATATCATACAGTTTCTGTCTAAATATTCTAAAAGGTAATTAGAGATTGAGGCTACATGATCAGTTCTGGAACTGTTGCAGAAAACAAAAGAATGTAAACTAGGGTGAAATCACATATTCACTGTCAATTACATTTTATTTGTTTTAAGAGCATACAAGTCACATGAATTCTTTAAAATTAATGAATATCTGTTGTGTATGAAGATTTGTATGCATGAATTCAGCTTTCGCATTTTTGTTTTTAAAATTGGTTGAGTTGTAACATTCAATAGATATTTTAGAATGCCTGTACATGCCAACTATTACAAGTAAGAATTGAAAATTAATGATTGGCTGTGGGTAAATTTAATACATTGAGTATTGTATCTGCTGCATATTGGTTTCAAAGACAAGAGGTTGACCATGGAGCCTCAACTTAATTCTTGGATGTTAGGTCACACATGAGAAATGTATTGACTAAAAATTCAAAAAAAAAAAACAACTAGGTTTTGATATTATAATAGTTATGCACTAAGGCATACATACATAGAATTGAATTTTCTTGTTTATAACATTAAAATCCTTAGTATAATGAAACCACTCAAATATAAATATAGACTTGTTTTTCGCATTAACATAACAATTAAATTTTATTAGACACGTTTATCCTTGAATTTATTTCACGT
This sequence comes from Tineola bisselliella, assembly GCA_028551675.1. Taxonomy (NCBI): domain Eukaryota; kingdom Metazoa; phylum Arthropoda; class Insecta; order Lepidoptera; family Tineidae; genus Tineola; species Tineola bisselliella. The sequence continues at coordinate 83,040 of JAPWLS010000426.1, read as the reverse complement.
TATTCGCCATTCCCACCGAGAGTAATTGACTCTAATTTTTTATTATAGTCTTCAAGTTTGTACTGAGTCTAACTTACAGTTTAAGCATCAAACTACACGCGTTTAAATACATTTCACTTCAGAAACAATGCATGTACTTTCGTACAAATATACAATACATAAGAATTGACTCCTTTAGGCAAAGCTCTGTCTATCCTTCAATTGGGAAATAGAGTAAATTTCTACTCCAGATTTTCAATATGCTTTTTGCAATTAAAAGTTTATTGAATAATTTAAATATACATGTTGTAGATATGTAATATATAATAAATTATTAGAACTGCTTCGAAATAACGCATAAGGTATACCATTTTACACTTGTATTTATTCAAAGAATAAATTTTACTGGATTTTAGCTTTTGTTCTTTTTATTATTACCCACATGTATCTGTAACACCTGACGTTATAAAAGTAGTCGAAGAAGCGATACTTAAGGGTATCAAACTAAACACAATCACTTCTTCATTTAAATGTCACCGTTGAAATGCCGATAAAAATTAGTGCACTCAACTAATCAATCATTAATGGGCTATAACGTCTTGGTCCCTAGTTTATGTTAAGAAAATAGTAATGGCTGATCTGTTTACTATTCGGATACCCTCGGTCGGAACAACCCTAACCGGCGCGTATATATGCTTGGAGGTAAGGACCTATTTAAAGGCTAAATAATTAAAATCAGTTAATAAATATTAATACTATATTTCAAATTAAAACAGAGAACACTCTCCTAAAAATATAATAATACTACATAATATAACAACAAGCATTCACAGAGTAGAATATAACTTTAATTTGTTAACAACTTGTACTTAATTCATATTTGCTTCTAGTTTAAATTCATATTGTTCCAGAATGCGTATACTTTGAAAGTCTTTTACGAACTTCGTGAAAACGGGAGCTTTCTTCGTCTTCTTCATGACTTACTTCATGAATCGTTTCTTCTAACATTAATGGCAGTTCCAGTTCATCTCTCGATTGGGCCTGAAAAAAAAATTATAGACTAGAAAAGTGCAAAAAATAATTGGAGTTTAGGCGTCAATATAATTTTAAGAGTGGTCTGCTGATCATGATTAGTCCAGTTGTCTTTTTAGAGACCAGCAGAATTGGTGTGTGCAGGATAGCGGGAACGACCACCACCCACAAACATTTCTCTGTGGTGGCAGTTGCGTTCGCCCATTAACCGCGCTTTTGCCCGCGTCGGGCGTAGTATTTAAAATAGGATACCTCAGTAAACTCCGCATCTCTGTTTTGCAACCGCGCAAGTCTATCTTGCAAAATTTTTGTCTCGCTTGTAGCATCTTGTAAAGCTAATTTCAGCTCTATTACTTCTTTCCTAGCATTAGACAATAATTTTTCTGTGGATTGCAAAGTTTCTTTCAGCTGTGTCTTTTCAGACTCCAACTCTACTCTAGTATTTGACAAAGTCCTTATCTTAGTTTCATAAAGTTTTAACTCTGAATCTGTATTGTCCATGCCTTTTGAAATATGGGATTTTTCAGACTGCAAATTACTACACATTTTCTTCAAACAAGAAACGTTTTTCTCAGAGATTTCCTTCTCTTCAGTTATAAGTTTAACTTCACTTTCCAAAGCAGTTATTTTGCAAGCCATTGTTGAAATGCGTGCAGCTTGGTTTTCTATTTCATTATCTCTATCTAATATTTTAGACTCCAATTCACTAATTTTACTAACATAACTTTGTAGCTGAACAGACTTCGATGCAGATTCGCTTTCTAATGAATGATTATTATTTTCTAATATATTAGCTTCAACTGAAAGACTTGCAAAGTGCTCCAACATATCTGAGCGCTCAGCTTCTTTCTGTGATAATAACTCTTCTATCCTTCTAATCTCCGCAACATAATGCTGTAACTGCTGCTTCAAACCCTCAACCTCTTTACGGGATTTCTCATACTCTATTCTCGTAATCTTAAGATTTCCATTAACATCTGCTAAACTGTTTTGTAGCTGCTTATTTTCTATAACTGCATTTTCAAATTGACGATTCAATCTTGCAATTTCACCATTCAAAAATCTTATCTGTGCATCAGAGTCTTCTAATTTATGTTCCGCAACTTTGTTAATATTTAACTTTTGCTTTAAATCTGTCAACTGTTTTTCATATTTTTCTATCTCAAAATTTTGCGCCATTATTTTGTGTTCTAAAGCGCTCAGGGTTTCGGTTTTTTTATCAAGTTCTAAAACTAATTGGTCCCTTTCTTGGTCGACTTTTTTAATATTACTTATTAAATTGGATTTATCAGCTTTTAGAGTCATAACTTCATCTTGTAGATCCTTGCATTTCTTTTGTAGAGATTCGACATCATTGTTAGTTAAAGTTAACTGTTTCTGTGTATTTAAAAGTTCATTTTGGAGTTCATAACTGCTTCTTTCAGTTTCAATTTGAATATTTTTAATTTGACTTGATAATGTCTTTTCTTTAATGACATCAGTTTGCATTCTTTTAATTTGTTCTCTAAGGAAATTACATTCATCTTTCAGGTGTTCTGTTGAAGCTTTACCAGTTCTGCTTGTCATTTTGTAAGAACAATTTTCTTCTTCTAATTGTTCTACTTGTTTCTGTTTCATAATTAAATCTCTCTTCAAATTTTCGATTTGGTCCATACATTCTTTATACCTTACTTTATATTCTTGTTTGTCTTTACTTAGAAGTCGGTTCTCCTGTTTGAGTTGATCTAAATCACTTTCGAGTTTGTTTAAGTTCCTGTGCAAGATCCCGTCATCAGAGGATTTATGTGATGCCAAATTCCTGTATTGACTGAGCTGCCTGCTCATTGAAAGGTTTTCTTTAATCAATTCAGAGTTTTCTATATTCAACTGATTAACTATATCTTTATAGTTTTGTTTGCTATTATCTTGTTCCTGAAACATTTTTCTTTGTAATTCCTCATTCTCTTTTTTTAACATTAAAATTTTTTGTTCGCTTTCACATAGTTTATTATGTAAATCATTTACAAAAACTTGACTGACTGATGGACTGTCGCCTTTGCTTCGACACCAAGATAGATGTTTTTCAAAATGGTTTATTGTGTCTGTTAATCTATCCTGTAAATTAGTCATGTGCTGCTCATAAGTCTTTCTTTCCTTTTCTAACAGATTTTGAAGATCATCTTTTGTTGCATATTTAAGTTCATCTAAAATAGCAGCACTAGTATTCTCAACAAATTCATTTTTCTTTACTTTCTCCTGCAAATTCTTATTGAGTTCTCGTAATTCCCTGATTTCCTTTTGCAACGAATCTTTTTCACTCCGTGCAGTATTCAGAGACTCCTGTAGATTATGTGCACTAAGTACTTCTCCGTGATGTTTATTTGATAACAGTCTTTCCAGTTGTAAATTCCTTAGTGTTAATTGTTCATTTTTTATTTGTAAAACATTTAATTCAGTCTTCATGGATGCGAGTTTATTGTTACATTCCTCTTCTACCTTTAAAGCTAACCCATCTATCTTGTTTAATTCCTCTTTTAGATATTTATTATCATCAGCTAAATTGACAGCTCTAAGCATAGCTTCATGTTGTTTTTCTAAACCAGCTTTCAGTTCTTTTTTCATAGCTTCATTCACTGATTCAAGCTTATTTATTTTTTGTAACAATTCTTGTACTTTTTCTATATCATTACTGTTTAATTCAGTTTTTAAACCTTGAAGTGGACGTCCTCCCTCTAACATGATGTTTAACCTAGTAATTTCATTATCTCTATTATCAACTTGGTTTTTTAATAATTTGATTTCATCTCCATATGCATGGTTTTGATCTTCTAATGATTGAATTTGTTTTTTCAGTTCTAACAAATCATTTTCTACATTTATTATCTTATTGTCTCTGCATGTACAGGTATGAGGTTTAGAACTAGATTCTTTTTTTAAACTTTTAATCCGTGAACTAACTGTACCAGCACACAGGCCTCGTAATCCTAAATCCCTGAGATCATGCTGTAACTTACTTATTGTCATATCTTTCTTTTTCAATTCATCAGAAAGTGATTTTATTTGTCTTTTGTTATCTTTACATTGTTTTTCTATTTGTTCCTTAGCGATCATAAGCTCTTTATGCAACCGATTATTTTCCTGGATTAACTTAGTATTATCACACTTATACGGTTCCACTTCTAAAACTAACTTGTCTCGCTGTGTAATCGCCTCTTTAGATAAGTCCATGTAATGCTGAAGACTCCGTGTAGTCTGTAATAGATCCGCAAGAACACATTCCACTAGTGGTACTGCTTCTAAGGGGAGATTGTAATTATAACCCAATTCTTCAAGCTTTCTCTTTAAATTAAAATAATTTTCTGTCATTATTTAAGTAGTATATTATTAAACAATCATAGAAAAATATGTCATAAAATCGGTTAAAACGGACTAATACCAAAAAGGGTACAAAACATACACTTCAAGAATGCACCGTTAGAAAAATATGTAAACAAAATTTTGACATTAGTAATTATAATTACGAAGCATAGATAATAAGAATATTAAAATTACAATTTTTAATTCAGTCCTTGTTTCTGCATTTAATATTTACAATGTATAAATAAATAAAATGCGAAAATACAAAAAAATATATAAATATAAGTCAAAATTTATAATATTAAGAGTAATAATGTCAATGTCATGTTTTTTGTATTTGTGCCAGAGAGTGGTCCGTCTCCTTATTTACTTTCAATATTTTTATTTTTAATGTTTAAATTACAAATACTATTTCTTCCATATATTCAAATCCATGTGATGTTTTAGTGTACCATTATGAATCCTTATAGGGACTTAGAAGAGAATTCCTTCACAGCAGCTCCTCACCTTAATTATGAGGATATTGCCACAAAACTATTGAAGGACCATTATTTTCTCACTGCGTTGGAATTACACACAGAGTTAGTAGAAAGTGGAAAAGAACTGCCCCAGTTAAGAGAATTTTTCTCGAATCCTGGTAACTTTGAACAGCATGTATCGCGGGCTAGCGATTTCACTTCCATGCGTAAGTTTCATGTTTGAAGGAAAAGTTAACTTATGGATAGTGTAATGTTCAGTTCTTATAATTATCTCATTATTTATAAATTAGTTTTATTTTTAAATGTAATAATAATTATTTTTAATCAATATATTTCTTTTTGATTTATTTTTTGTCTTTTAGACCGAACACCGAGCATAGCAACATTAGACTCCCTGGATACAACTCGTTATTCTGAAGATGGTGGGGGTGACCGTGGAGGAAGTGGTGGGGACGTGGCTGTTCTAGAATTTGAATTGCGAAAAGCAAAAGAGACTATAAACTCTTTAAGAGCTAACCTTACTCAATTTGCTGGTAAATCTACACTATTTATTAATAAATTACACAAAAATATATTGTACAGATGTAGGGCAATTATGTCTAATTTTACTTGAAAGACAAAAACACTGGGACTTCTACATTGTTTCAATAATTACATACCCATAAAATTCTTTATTCCACAAAATATTAAAAATTGAACAAAGGGACTTTACCTTTAGACATTTTCTACCAGTTAACCTTTGGGAGATGTAAGCGGTGCTGCTGTGTACAGCTCAGAGAAAATAAAATAATAAAAACAAATACAAAATAATACACAAATAAAAAAACTAAACCAAATAATAATATAAATAATTGAAGATGATATATTGTTCATCTGTTTATCTAAGAAGTACTTGTGGTGTTTTATTCTAAAATTATTCAACATCAATGTATAAAAAAAAACAATAAAATCAAAAATATTTATTTTGTGTAGGGTCTTGTGCATAGTCAGAGTCTATGAGTTCAATAATTATGACTTCAAATAAAAGAAAACAAGTTGAGAATATTTTGTTACGTTTCTCATTAATATTAACAATTTCAGACAATGATTCACCACTCGACAAGAGTTCCAAAGATAGTTCAGGTGTGCATACACTTAAGCCACATGAGAAGAGAGCATTAAACTTCCTTATAAATGAATACTTATTACTGCAAGATTATAAATTAACTTCTATCACTTTTTCTGATGAAAATCCTGATCAGGTATGTTCAAAAGCATAGTGTTCTCAGGAAATCTAGATCTTCATATTTCTGTAGATCTTAGAGAGATAATGTAATATTATAGGTAAGGTATATTGTAATCTACAATACGCTTAAAATAAGTGATATAATAATTATAATTCAATGAAGGTTTAAGATTTATTCCTCAAAGAACTTATATAAAATTCAGTTATATGACAAAAACAAAAAAAAGAACTTTATTTAATATAGTATTATCACTTTTTTTTAAATATGTTATGTAATGTTCTGTATTAAAATTATGGTTTAAATGCTTATAGGATTTTGAAGACTGGGATGATGTTGGTCTGAATATTCCGAGGCCATCAGGTTTAGCTGCTTTATTATATGGAAGTGATGCCTCATTAAAAGTCGTCACTTGCGATGCGTCTACTGAAGTTACTCTTAGTAATATGAACGTTGAATGTCAGACTGATATTGAGGATAACATTTGTAACAATTGCCAACACGCTTTGGATATTGATGGGGATTGGAATCATGAGGTGAGGGTCTATAATTAATGATCAAATTACTATTTATTTTTAGAAAATAAAAGGAAAACAAAATTTCTAGTTTTTAAATATTTTTTTTTGTGAATAGAAAACTATTGTGGTTCATAAGATTACTTTATGAAACTCCTGTACTACAATTCGAGCCTATATTTTATTATCATGAAAATTGGAGCTTATTATGTTATACTCAACGTACTTCCAGATTCAGAAACCTAAACACTAGAAAAATTCAAATTCATATAATTGTTGCTTAGCCTCCTTAGTCCTTAAAATTCTTATATTTTTTCAGATTCTGATACAGGCGGAAGAAATAAGATTATTGAAACAAAAAGTTACAGCATTGGAAACAGAAAAGCATAATTTCCAAAGACTCTACGATGCAGCTATTGTTAGTTTGAATTCATTAACGAGTCCAGCAACTGAAAAAGGGTTGGAATTTAAAATTCCTGATGAGAGACTTCAAGTTGTACGTTCTCATTTGAGTGATGCACCGCTGACCCTAACTGCAGCTGATAATCATTATGGTAGTAACCCACATTCCATGCATAGTACAACACCAGATCCATTCGAACTTATTGATAATGAAAAGTTTGGTTTGTGAGTACTTTTTCTTATTTATTTAATACCTATACTAAGTTAGCAGATCATAATGTGCCATCATCAGTGGTATTTTGTGGAATAGAGTATCCTATGAAAACCTTGATTGATTTGATTGGTTGGTCTAAATTACTTATAGAAGAGTAATGACTAATGGACAATTATTATGCATTCTATTTTTAAATAAATGTAAAACTATTCTACAGAATAAGGAAAGATGGCTCAAACACAAGCTCCTTTGATCCAGCAATAGTGGGGGGTAGTAGTGCTCATGACTCACCACTACATAGAGGCTCAGTAACCACTCTGGACGAAACTCTCAGTATCAATGACGCCGGTGAATGGACAAGGATACAGTATGATTATCCTGTGGAAAATACTAGCAAAGATATGTGGATTAATAGGTATTTTTAGATATACATTGCTGTTTATGTTTTGACATTACAATGTTTTACTTTAATATAAGCAGTAATGTAAATATATGTTTAATTATATTTTTCAGTGGTTTACCAAACAATTTAAAAGCAAACCTCCTGAATTGGTGTCATGATTCATTGAACACAAATGAGGCAATGTCCAATGAACTTTTGTTGGAATTAATCAATTGTGATAAGCCAGTTTCATTACAAGGCTTACTTAATATTGTTGCTGATACTATACCAAAGGTAATCACATTTTTTTATTTGGTCTTATGTGGATATTAATAGTTTGTACCGTCCACATTGAGAAGACACATTTCGTTCATGCTGATACCAAAATACAACTAAATCGCTTGCTAGTTTGATTTTAAGTGTTGGTATTCTATAAGCTCATGTCAGTCCAAATGATGTTTATATATTGCATATTGTTATGCCTATAGAAGACTAATGATTCTGAGCAACCACATTATATAAGTAAGAGCTTCACATAGCAAAAGTGATGAAAAATTATTTTTAATTTTTTGTTAATGTAAATTGAAAAAACTTGTTCATAGGTGCTTCCTCACACGTTAGTTGGTCGTCGTTGTGAAATGACGGCTTTATTAGTGGCCACAATACATCTCTTATCTGTCAATGAATGTAGCGACACATCGAAGAGGGCTAGATTGTTGCACTTGTTGTTAACATTGAAGAAAGCTCCGGATGCGAATGAAACTAAAGTTATTTGTGAAGGTATTTTTTTCAAAGAATAATTGTTTAATTGTAATTTATTTTAAATGTTCTATGATATTAACAAATACGCCACATTCTCAATTGATTTTAGATTCCTTTTTGAGCGGTACAAAGGTTAACATTTTTTCTAGGTACATTCTAATTGGAATTTTGGAATGTTCTCGTTGAAGTATCTCAATTTTGTAACTTTTATATACATACATTCTGACTTATTGAATCATAGCTGCAGTTCTTATAAGCTATACAAGTAAAGCTAATTTTAAATATACAACTTTTCAGCTGCCTGTCTAATAGTAAAATGGGGTAACAGTGGCGAAGTATTGTCATGTATAGCTGAATTATTATCATCACGGACGACGGAGCGACGTGTGGTCGCCAGCCAGATATGCCTCGCTGTGGCGCCGTTTGTATCCATAGAGCTATCAACTTCGTTGTTATTGAGTTTGGTTATTATGATGTGTGAATCAAATGAATTTGAGATTAGGAGTTTAGGTTTAAAGGTGAGAATAATTTTACATCGTTTTTAAATGTTATTTATCTATTTATAAACTCATTTTCATCTCTCTATCAAGGTAGGGAGTGACTTTTTTACACACATTTGTCTAAGCCAAGGATGTCGAATCTATCCATGGCGTTTTTTTCTTTCTATGTCGTTTGAAGAAACAAGCTAGATTAAAACTCTTTTACTGCAAAATCTAATCTAATCTTTTGATTAGATACTAATGTTTCCTAAATAATTCCTGCATTCATATGTCTGACCAAATGAATGACCTTCAATTTTATTACTCTTACATTTCAGGCTGCATGTTTGATATCTGCTGTCGCAGATCACAAATATAGTCAACTCGAGAGCTTGTTGTTTGGATTCCTGAAAGATCCTTCAGAAGGAATAGTTAATGATACTGTTAATATGTTTGTGCCTGTTTTAGCTAGGACTGCATTAGTTGCAGGTAAGAACTTTTTTCAAAATGTTATATCACTAATCATTTTATTGTAAATTGTTTTTAAAATAAAAGGAAAACACTATAGAACGCTCAGAAAAAAGAAACATACAGAAATCAATATTTTTCTTATAAAGTGAACAGATTATATAAGGCAGGGGAGGCATTCGATCTTAGAACACTAGTTGGTAGTAACCTCCGCTATGCTGGACAATGAGATTTGTGTGAAATGGCTAAATTGATAGAATTGTCCTAGCCTTACATAATCTTTTTGTTTTCTTTTTCAAAAGAAATAAATACCGTATTTTTACTTTTTTTTTAATATATATTCACTTCGTATCTTTTAGTTACTTAAATTATTTAATTTCACAGGCAAATTCTCAACAGAGTTAATGAATAAGATAATGACAAATTTGATAAAAGTCAGCAACGACAAAGAATGGAAAATATTTATTTTATATATGAATGTTATGAGAGCGCTTGTTTTAGCGAAACTATCTTATGTTATAAATGTACAAATGATTAAGGATGTTACCTCAAAAGGCTGTGATAAAGTGTCCATGAATTACCAAGATATTTCATTGGAGAATGTACAGGAAACTGTGTTAGATTTGCAATGCTTCATTGTTGATAACTGTGATTGTAAATTACTGCTAGTTGCTATGAATAACTTATTGAACGAATCACCCGATGTTAGATGGGATGAGCTTCATTGGTTTGTTCATATGTGAGTTGTTTTATTCTTTCTATGGATAGTGTTAGAAATTCGGTTGTAGCTAACTCGACACTTTCAAGGGTAACAGCTTGAAAGTAGCTAGATGATAGTGAGAGCTTGATAGACAGTCTAATTATGCATACGGTCATCGCCATTATGCTTGGCTTGAGAAGAAGAATGTGCATTGTCCCATTTGGTATGGCACACTCTTCTTGTAGTACCAGATAACTTCTAAGCTGAACCACTTAGCTTGTATGTCCACTATTGTATCTATATTCTATAAAATTATTTGCAATGATACTGTAATAGGCAGTAACTAATTGTTTTCTTCTTATTCCAGAATAAAACAGTTGTTAGAAATAGCTGCAAATAGTAAATGTTTAAATCAAGCGATGGTTTATGAACAATTTATAATATTAATAAATAATTATGTTGAAAGTTTTGGTGCGAACTTCACGACTGTGGTATTAAAGCCTATATTTTTGGAGATTATTAATAATTTAGAGTACAAAATGGAGAAGTTGCATAGTGTTGTCTGTGAGGACGCTATTGTTGTTGGTATTTATCTCGTGGCTGTGTTGCCAGTTGTTGAAAACAAAGAAGAAATGTTGTTATTTTTACATAAGTAAGTTTTTAATCTAATTTTATAATATTAGCACTGAATACATCTCTTTATATTGGTGATGATAATCCGGGATGGATATACAATACAAATGTGTAATACATACACAATATAATTATAAGATAATATTATGAATAAAATATTTGCTTCAGTCAGGAATTAAACTTTAACCATAGAAATTAAAACTTATGATCAGTCTCTGGATCTCTTTAATAATAATTTTAAAAATTAGTTTTAACGATGCTTTTATTGTTATATTTTTTTCTTTCCTCAGATGGATAGTATTCTGCAGTATTCGTAATTTTCCCGTAAAAGTGTTCTCAATACCATTAAAGTGGATGAATAATTATAAAAGTGACACACTTGATATTTATTTACAATTATTTAAGGATTGTAAGTTGTTTTTAAATACATATTATTATTATTATATTTCATTTTTAAGCTAGAGCAAACTGCCTGCACCATGCTCGATACTAATATACGCCGGTGACAGAATACATGTCATATTATACCTGGTTAAACTAATCCCACCGACCACAGGTCATAAGGACAACAGTCCTCACGTCTCTTTAGTTAACACTAGAACTACGAACCGGTCAATATGACCTATTTTTACCAACCGGTCGAAATGACCGAATGACTTGTGCGTGCAAAGTATTAAATATAATTCAGTAAATTGATTGTAGAATTATAAATAATAGAATCGTTTACAAAACGAGTAGCGTTGTATATAAAAGTCTTGTGAAGAATTTTTGAAATCGGTCATATTGACCGGTTAGTAGTTCTAGTGTTAATATACTATTATAGATATAGTATTTTAATATAGTATAATGTATTGAAGGTAGTTCATCATATAGACTTAGTTATAGTTATTTATTCTTATAAATACATTTTCAGTTGCAACAAATACAAATGAAAATGCAAGCGGTGCTTCTATCAGGGCATGGATATGCGGGGCAATAGCTGAACTTATAGATGCAAGTGTTGTCAATGAAAAAAGTTTAGAGTCTTTCATCTTACCAGCTGTAATGACAATGTTACGCGATAGTGATGTGTATGTATTCAGTTAGATTACTCAAATCGTTCTGTTTTGTTAAGCCACTAATATAACAGAGATATTCAGAAGCTATATTTATTAACTAGCTTTCACCCGCGGCTTCGCTCGTATTTAAGTCATTAAATAAGTATCAGAGATCATTTCAATAGAAATGAATCAATATGATAACTATATTTTCTTGCTTGGCTGGGATTATCAATTTTTAAAAATTACTACATACAATGATGTTTCAAAAACTTTTTTTTAAAATAAAAAGTATCCTATGTTACTTCTAGTACCTCCAAAAATATGTGTACAAAGTTTCATGATGATCGGTTGAGTTGTTGTTGCGTGAAAACGTAACAAACAAACTCACATTCACATTTATAATATGGATTATTACAACCCAGGCATAAGTATGTATGTTATTAGTTTCCAATATTTCCGGCCTGTCCCTAACGTATTGTAACAAAAAATTATCCAGATCTGTCCGTGAGCCTGCAATCTTAGCGTGGGGCGCCGTTGCTCGTAGTTGCGACTGTCGTAATCTGGAATGTTCGTCACAATGCTGGTCAAGTATGGAATCGTTTATTACTAACGACGGTCCAGGGATGAGCTCTCGGGAAGCAGCACGAACCGCCGAAGCGTTGGCGCTGCTGGTTTTGCCTACCATGGATAATATGGGAAATAATATTTGTCATCAAGGTTAATATATGTTTTATTTAATTTATTTTTTTTAGTATTTTTTTTTTTCAAAAGAGCATTGTTTCGTCTTTTTTATTAAGTGCTTTTAAATGAACATATTCGATAGAGAATTAAATCCCAGAGTTTTTATATTTAGAATCTACAAATATGGGTTCTCAATTGGGCATTCAAATTGTCCTGGAAATAATGCCTAAGAATCCAATAACTTTTGTAGATATTTTTTTAATTTCTGCTCTTTATTTTGAGACAAATAACTATGCCGATACTATTTGACGTATACGTATACGTTTGAATATATAAAAACCTTATTTTAAGAAACTGTTCTCTTTTCAGCCGTGAGTCTAATATGCGAGTTGTGTATGCGTGCGACACTGTCTGGTGATTCTCTGTCTGCAATAGCACCTGCAATGCAGTTAGCTGCTCTACATGCGCGTACGCATCCTAAAGTACGGCCTGCTCTCAAGTGAGTGTGTTATTACAGCAAAATAATATACATTGATTGACTTAAAGTGAAATGATAGTCAGTGATACTGAGGAGAAGAAGAATTTTGTGATGCAGACCAATTTTTGATTGTAGGTATGTCTGCCTCTATGGCGTAGTAATTAGCGCGCCAATCTGTTACGCCAAGCTCCCGGGTTCGATCCGCTTGAAACCAACATCTAATTATAACCTTTATTGGTACATAATATAATATTATTAATTAAAAAAAGATATATTTGTTTTTATATGTTGGCCTTGTCCTGATAGCCAGTTTAGGATCAGAACATTGTATGTATTTATATTTTAAAAATAAAATTGAAATTAAAAATTGTTTGTATTCCAGAAAGCTAGAAGAAGCAGCCCAAAATCCGGCATTAGCACAATACAAGCCTGCGATTGAAGCTATGATGTACAATGTAGCAGGTGTTCCTTCAATGTCGTCAAACAACGTAGACTCATCGAGGGACACTCAGCAGAAAGCCGGTTCCTCCAATCTCCAAGCTGCACAAGAAGTTGGGAGACGAGTCACGCAAATGTTTCAACAATCAAAAAATAATATGAACTTACAGAATATATTTAAAAAGAAAACTTAACATTTTTTTAACAGCAATAATTAAACTCGAGCGTGAAAGAGTAAAGCTAAGTTTATACTGTTAATATCTTGTTCCTTGTAGGCGGGACTCTACATGTGGAATAGTCGTCTGATTGAAAGTCTATTATTTTCTAAATCTTCTCTTTTTTGCTTGTATTAGGCCTTTTTGGTTGTGTTTTTTAAACATTAAGCGATTTGATTTGTTGTTTTCAAATATATAATATTGTTATCTTTGTAGATTATTTGAAATAACATACGACTAATAAAGTAAAAGCGCATCAAACTGGACCTTTAATTGCCACAATGGTCAATGTGATGTCATTGGTGTGGCCAATAAATAATGTTTAAAATTAACTACCTAAATATTTTAAGGGATATTTTTTTGTTTTTATTTATGACATTATAATGCTAAGATGTATTTTAATATAATGTGATAATTGAGAGGTTTCAAATATATATCATTTAAAATTGATTATACTGTATGAAATAATATTCTACTTTCTGCAGGCAAATTAATAATTATTGTAATATTTTAATTTTTTTATTTATTTAAATTTAATCGATTTGATTAAATATAATTTTAGTGATTTTTTTGTTAAGTAAAATATACTTAAAATTAGGTATATTAAGAAGGTTAAGTGGCTTCCTTATTAATAAGACTAACCAAAATTTGATCTGATATTATTGTTTATTATTAAATAAAGATTAATTAATCGTAGTAAATTGTTTTATTTAAGCCTTTGACAGTTTTAACGGCGGATTGGTTTAAATCTCGGAATTGATTTAAACATATTTGCACCGTCGTAATTTTTTGTTGGATGAATGTTCTATTTCGCCGAATATACGTAGCTTTGCTTAATAATACATCAATTTTGCGTATGCTATGAAAGTTGGGAAATATTTCTTTTAAATAAAAGCTAAAAGTTTGTATAATCTTAAATCTCAGTCAGGGTAACCTACCTACCAATGACGACAGAGCTATGTTAAATCCCATTTACGCATTCGAATGGAATGCAAAGCTCATTTGAAATAAACGACAAGTTATGACGTAATGTTTTGTGCTGCGATTTCAAAAAATTGGCAACATTCTAAGATAGTCCTTACTCATGTAGTGTTCACGAATTAAAAAAAACTTTTTTAATATTTATTAATGACATATAATACCCTTGTTTAACGGACAGTATTTATAACTATTGGCATCCCAAGGACAATAAAATCCTAATAATTTAAAACGTCGTACATTATTTTCAAAAATAACGCTTATAACAAAATTAAAAGACCTCGTAATACTAGTCGTATAATACAGATCGGGTTGCAGTTATTTTACCTTCGTTCTCTATCGATTTGTATGTTGTGGAGCAAATTTTTGCTAATATTGTTTGCGTTTTGTGCGGATTAATTACTGAGGCGATTAGAGAAATCAGTTTACGAACAGGTAAATAGAACTTCTGTGACCTTGAAAATACAACTCCTCCCCTTTAAAGATAACCTACACCGGTGGCCGACCACCTCCGACGTTGGTCGTATCGACTTTAGTTTTTATATCACGATATAGTGCGCCGGTTATCACTACAAACATTATAGTAAATATATGTAAGTATTACAAGTTACGTATGTTACAGCCGAAGTATAATTGTAGATTTACGTGAAAATGACAAAATTAATATTTTCTTATTAACTTAGAGGCTTAATAAATATATATTCACTATAAATAATAATTAAATAAACAATACAGAAAAGTAGCTTTAATAAATATGATTAGTTTTCAAACAAAAATTTGAAAAATATTTAGAAATTCTATAAAATACATTGCTTTAAACAATGCCAGTAACAGTAATCAGTTTTTTTTTTTGCCTTTTTTTTTGTGTTTGACCTATTTTTTGCCTGACCTATTTATTTGTGTGGTTTCTTTCCGCACCAGAAATTTAGAATAATTTTTATCTTCATACATATACATTGTGTTTTAAATGTTGCTCTAAAATTTAATTAAAATGTATTTATTAAGTTATATATCATTATGTCTAATTGCAAATTGTATTTTGCAGATATCTGCTGATTCTAAATCGACTGAAGATTGTCCTTGTTACACAATGTCCGAGAAACATTTGCAAAAAGGTATAGTAGTTATCCTTATTATTTTGTTATTGACCTTATGGAAAATGATAATATTTCCTGCCCTAAGTCTATCAAGAGCAGTACAACGCAAATGCATAATCCTTTTCCTGTATTTTATTAATATTAGAATTCCAATGAAAGGGAGTTATTAGTTAATTAAAGAAGGAAGAACTATTATTTAAAGGTTCTATATTGTGGCAATTTATAATATTGGTCAATATACATAAAATGGGTATTTAAAGGAAATTAATTAAAATTATTTTGCTTATAATTCCCGCTACAACATTCAGTAATTTGTCTCGACGCGTTTCGCCACTTCACGTATCCTGATGATACCACGTGAAGTGGCGAAACGCGTCGAGACAAGTTATTGAATATTGTAGCGGGAATTATAAGCAAAATAATTTTAATTAATTTCCTTTAATATGGATTTCCGCAAAGTAAGGCCTGGAACAACCAATTAAATGGGTATTTGTTCTGAAATTGAATATATTGTGTTGTTGTGGATTTTATATATTTAAAAAACAATTTCAGGTGATGCTCTCCCTGACTACAATGATAAACCTCGTCTTTTCGCGATGAGATTTTGTCCATATGCTCAGAGAGCCATTTTGGTGCTTAATGCCAAGAAAGTTACCTATGATCTTGTCTTCATAAATTTGGACTCCAAACCAGATTGGTACTTCTCATTCAGCCCAAGAGGTAAGAATAAACAGTGGACCCTTGTTTGTTTAACTGGAAACAAAATTTAAATATATTTTTATAGCTTATTCTATTTTAAACAACAATAATAGTAAAAATATTATTTAACAAAAAACATTATGCAAAAAAAAGTAATTATAAAGTTAAAAAAAGTAATTAATATTTTTTTAAAAAAAAGTTAATGCTTTTTTAATCCTTAAAGATTCATAATGTAGTGTCATTGAATTATATATTTTATCTTTAGCGCGTCATAATGTAACTGATAAGATTGTTCATTAAAACTATAATAACATTACGTCTGAAATAGCTCTATGTATATTTTACTTTGTCTTAATTTAATTTGTTTATTACTTTACATTTGGTCCTATGTACATTGATTCGTTTATTTATAACTATCCTCATGGCATGCACACAGAGAAGGTAGAAACGGCGATTTTATGTATAGCTTTTTTAGAGTAATTTTACAAATACACAATTATATTTTATCTAATTGAAATCACGTTGGTCACTGGAAGGTCATCACGGTGGTCGTTAGGCTTTCAGTGCGTCGAAACCAAATCACTTCAAATTTTGTATTTGAATAGTTGGAAATATTCATTACGAAATTTGTTTAGTTCGATATATTTTTTTGTGCTATGAAATTAGATATCTATTAATCAATATCTATCTATAAATTCCTCTAACAAGGACAACATATTTTATTACAATAATTAATGTTAGACGATCATTATCTTATCATAACAATTTGAAATTATCATAATTTACTGTTTACTTAAACAACGGCTAATTGAATGAGATTTACGACCTCTATTAAAAATATGTTTTTCTTAACCCAAATACCTACTATTAAAAATTACAAAATATGATTTAAAAATGTAAATTTTAAAAAGTGATTATGGAATTTTTTGTACTATGATAACTTTGTCTTTCCTATTTTAACGGTATATCTATAAATGAGGTCATCGCGTGATCCTATCTGAAATAATCGCATCCATCTTTTGGCTTCTCATCAATTCCTAATAAATCATTGTTATCTATATCAATCTTTATTACTTATTATCGAAATGAAATTCCTTAATATGACCTAATTCTAAGTTTAAATCAAATATTTTGACCTTGAACGTTCACTACATGCCACACAAGGTCAGTTGTTTAAAATTCGAATAAGTAATTAGGCTGCATTTATAACATTATCAAAGTCAAAGGGCTATTGCGTTTGCTCCACGATAATATCGAGGATACCAGACAGATATTTCACTAAAGATTATAATGTCAAATTTTGATAGAAATTGACAAATGACTTATTTTCCCATCCATAACGGTTGCGCGAGCGCACAATGGCGATAAATTATTATACGAAATTGATATTTATTACGAGTACTAAGAACTCAATGTGACCTTTTCAACGCTTTATAACAATTTAATTTCATGATATTCACTCAAACATAATTATACTCTATTGTGATATATATTTTTTATTCTTCAGGCACGGTACCTGCTTTGGAATATGAAAAAGGCAAAGCAATCTTCGACAGTGGCATCATCAATGTATATGTTGACGAAAAGTACCCAGAAAACCCATTGCAATCCACCTGTCCACTCAGGCGTGCTTATGATAAGATGATTGTTGAGAATTTGGGTCGTGTATGTAATTTTAATTAATTTTTAAAATTGGAAGCTTCCGTTATTCTTAATTTAAATACTACAATTGTGTTCAGAAAATCTTTGTTTTTAAATTTCGGGGATGCTTTTGATTATTATCAATATTTTATCACCTAAATAAATTTTGAAATATATTCATGATAATTAATATTTTATTATGATTAATTATAGATACCTACTTAATAAAATATGAGATTTTTGATTTACACGTTATTAGATAAACACGAGGTTAATTTTAACTTATCATTTACGTATCTTTTATTTAAGATAAGAACAATTTAACTTAATTTGTATAATTGTTTGTTATTGATAACGTTGATTTATTACAAATGTGTATATTTTTAATGCAGCATTGTATGAACTGCGTACCTTTCTCTCTGCTCTCATATACAAACACTAATAACATCCAATTTTATTTAACAGGCTTATACAGCATATTACACTGCAGCATTCCGTTCATCGGAGCTGGAGCCCTCGATGGCTGATGACTTCCACAGAGGACTTGAAGTTTTACAGAAAGAGATTGAACACCGTGGTACCAAGTTCTTGCATGGTGCAACACCTGGACTGGTCGATTACACTATTTGGCCTTACCTAGAGAGATTTGAATGCTTGCCTGCTCTGGGTAAAACTGAATTTGCACTGGACAAGGAAAAATACACTGTTTTGGTATGTAACTGATAGTTTCATGAATAATTTAGGTCCATAACATAGAATCAGTAATTTTTAAAAAATCTAACTAGGCCTGTTTTTGATCAAATTCATAAAGTTGCAACATTTGAAATAGTGATTTGTATTTATTTACATGCAGATTGCGTACGTGGATGCAATGAAACAAGACCCGGCAGTGAAGGCGTACATATTATCACCTGAAACCCACGCCAAGTTCGCCTCTTCTAAAGTCCAGGGTAACCCGGAATACAATATGTTAGATAGTAGCACTTCATGCTGCATCAGACCAAGGAAGAAGAAGGAATAAACAAATGCATAATTTTAATTCCATTAAGCTGCCAAAATTGGTTAATTTGATTTATTTAAAATAGGTACTTTTATAAACGGAATAATAATATGTAATACATACTTGGGTTTTTAAAAAACTCAATTTATAATTGAAATAAATTTAATTGCAAATAAATTTCTTTTTATTAATATTCCCAACTCATAAAGAAGAATTTAAAAAGAATACAAAAAGAAAAAAACTTAAAATAATAAAATTATCCTATTTCAATACTGAATTGTATTTATTAAAATAGCTTAACAACAGTCTTGCTTTGACATAATTTGTGATAGTTGTTTCTTCTACATAAATCAATCAATTAATCATGAACCATTACTTGTTTGATGTCACTATTAAATACTTAATTGGAATCATACAAAATAATTAAAATGTCTAGGTTAAATCTATTCTAATGTCAATATTAATATTCTTACTTAACTAAATCATGGTCAGAGTACCTACTTAGCTGTATTCAGGATTTATATTTTTTGGCAAGTACCTCCAACTTAGCAAGAATAGCATCCATCTTGGCTGTCTTGTCCAGCTTGAGATATGTGGCCTGTCTCAAGTTGTGGAGCTGCACAAGCTCTGGTACCTGTTCAGAGAGTACCTTGATATCTTCACGGAATTGATTAGAAGACACCCATTTGAAACTGTTCTCTAACTTTGACACAACCACATTGAGAGCTAAGACATTTTTCCTTTCAGTAACAAATATGTTTCTCAAACTCCTCGCCAGTTCTGGGAGATGACTGTAAATTGCATATAGTTTATCATCTTCGCTGGACCTTGTCATCGCCTCTAAAGCTTTGGCGGCCTGTTTAGCTTTCACCATCTCCAACAAAGCAGGTGGTAAATTTCTCAAAGCTGGATTCAACAATGGTTTGCTAGTAGAAGGCGTGGCATCTTTCTCAGCAGATCCTTCAGCTTTAGCTTGTGCCAGTTTTTCCATAGCTCGTTCCATTTTAGTATTACATTTGAATAGTTGGCGCGCTTTGGACAAAACATCTTGAGCTGAAGTGCATGCCTCAACATTGGGTTTATTTGGCAATTTGGCGCATTCTATCTCAGGTACATTTTCAATTTCGAAAAGTGGATGCCAGCGAGTTAGTTTATTATCAGGAATAACCATAGGGGGATCCAGAGTAAGCAGAAATTGAGCATGATGTTTCTTAACAACTTTTAGAATAGTATCAAAGAAGTGCCTGCGTCTCTCCAACAAAACAGCCGGACTCATAACACCATTCTCATTTGGGAAATTAGGCATAACAACAAGCTCATAACTGTTCTTATTCATAGAAGTAGGAAAACTCTTGGATTTTCCAATTTCAAAATTGTAGAAGTCTGGCACTAAATGCTTGATTTGTGAAAGTTCCTTTTCAGTAAAGTCGCGTTTTAGCATTTCCTGAACACAGGGCTTGAGTTTAGCAAATGTAATCATCTCATTTCTGTTGTGCATGAGTGCTACTGCTGTCTCCACAGCTCTGAATATCTCGCCCAGGATTCTATAAGTGAATGGCAGAGACAGGCTGCTCGCTATTGTCAATGGCTTAACATTCTTTTCATATGCAGATACCTGAAATTAATGAACATTTTAAAGTCATTAAGTAATCAATACTAATTAACTAATATATTATAGACAGTATGATGAGTTGTAAAGAGTAAATTAATGAATAGCTGCAATGTAAGCCGCAACATACCTTCCGAGGGCTTTTGACAGGACTGACTGCCACCTTTCTAGGGGACATAAATGGTCTCTTTCCAACGTCTTCATTTGGAGCTTCAACATGTTTCTTGGGAGAAAGAAGATCACTTTGAACTCTTTTCTTTAATGGACTGTGGAGAAGAATTATACCATTATTATATTACAATAAATATTTCCAAATACAGGCAAAAAATTTAAAAGGAACAAAAAGAGAAAAAAATGAAATATTTTTTAAAACAACAAAATAATAGCAACTTGGATGAAATAATATATACAATTTGCTTAAAATTAAACATATTAAAACATACCTTGAAGGTACTTCCACATCTATAGTATCAAATTCTTTAAGATTCTTCTTTGCAGTTCTTTCTTTGAACTCTTCAATATGTTTACTCAGTTGTTCAGCTCTTTCTTTGATTTTTGCAAACTTGGGATTGTTCCGAAGCTTTTTCCGTATATCACCCAAACTCAACTCTTTTCGAGCAGAACTTGCCACATCTATGTTTATAGATTGCTTAGGCTCCTTAATAACATTAACAGCACTCAATTTCTTTTTGAAAACATTGAAATCTTGCTGATTTACATCATCTACCTGTGGTGATACAGCTGGCTTATCTTCCACTTTTTCAGACTTATTCAAATTGAGAGTAGTCGTAGGTTTATCACACTTTGCTTCATTGTTACTTGGCGTACACGTATAAGATATCCTTTTGCCACCACCTTTAGTTGAAGACACTGATTCTACATGTGCAACTTTACTTTTGGAACTTACAATATCATCAGACGCAGGCCTTTTTCTACTAGCAAAGAAAGAAGTGAGTCTCGTCTGAGACATTTTTTGTTTATGATTTGCAAACTATATACTTTAAAAGAACTTGGTCCCACAAAGTTATTGGCACGCCGCACCACAGCCAGCTTCCCTCCAAAATTCGTTATTTTGACAATACCAATAGGCTTGTCACTTACTGAACTATCATTAGTGACGCACAAAATATCAATTAGAAATATATTCAATTAATACACAAACACAAGTAATAGTACGTTATACGAATTATGTTATTATATCAATTTAATTAAACATTACATAAACATTCTAGGCTAGAGTATAATATTTACGTAATTAAATAATAATTAGTAAAAAATACTTGAATAGGTTTACTCGTTGCTTTAAGTTTGATAATGTTTAAAATATGTCATATCATATATACAAAATAATATAACTAAAAATATTTGTTTACAATAAAAAGTAAAATGCAATCAAAACTTCCAACATCTAAGCCAAAGGATAAAAAGAGCTCCAGCAGAGTTATACCTAGACCTGACCATTTGGAAGGTGGAGAAGAAACAGAGATCGCTGCACAAGTATCTTTACCCAACGAAGGTGGTTGGGGATGGTTTGTTGTCATTTGTGCAATGGGTTGTACAACTATATTGGATGGAGTTGTTTTTACATTTGGGAGTTTACTCCCCGATATGACAGAAGATCTCCAACAAAGTGAAGCACTCGTAGCTTTAATTAATTCAGTAGCCATTGCGATATACTTTTTATTATCGCCGGTAGGTTCAGCATTAATAAATCGATTCGGATTTAGAACATGTGCTATGACTGGTTCAGTATTGAGTTCAATATCTTTATTGATAACTTATTTTGCCACCAACTACCTGACCATTGTTATGTTTTACGGTGTGGTTGCTGGATTAGGACACTCTCTAATAAATTTGTCGTCTATTTTAGTCGTCGGCTTTTATTTTGAAAAATATCGTGCTATAGCTTTAACATTAGCTTCTGTAGGATCTAGTATTGGAATAACGTGTTTGTTCCCGTTAAACGTATTTTTGGTCCCAATTGGTGGTTGGCGTGTTGTTACCCTTTTACACTCTGGCTTGTTGGGTTTGATCTATTTTTTCGCTATGTCATTTAAACCTCTTTTATCATTAGCCGTAGTGCATGCTGCGGATGATCCAACACGAACTGTTACTTATCTTCCAACTTTATCAGCTGTAACGGTTCAGCAATCACGTTCTAAATCAGAAGGAATAGTACCTACAAAGACTGAAAGATTATTTGCTGCCGCTTCTAATTATAATTTTCCAACTGCAGCCCAAATGGTAGACGACAATCAGAATAATGCCGGGCCTTCTACAAAAGCCGCGCAGTCAAAACTCGAATTAAAAGTGCTTAATACTGAACGCACAATTAGTAAGAGGCAACTCAGGCAAATGAAATCAGCAATCTCAAATATGAGCTTACGGGAGAGCCCTAAAGATATACAAGCGATTGACAAATCCGAATCAGTAAAAAAGGGATGTTGTGGCAGATGTTGTACTTGGGAGAGCCATGTCGACGAAGAGCGTCCATTATACAGAGACGACGCTTTCTACGATGGCAAAATACAAAAGCTGCCTGAATATGAAAAAAGTAGGATGAATACGAAGGGCGATTTGGACACCGGCATTGAATATCGTCTAACTGTGACAAGGGCAGCGGCTGCAACTGATTTAAAAGATAAAAGAGGCATATTCACTATAGCCGCTAGAAGAGTTCTCGCTACTATGATGGATCCAATTTTGCTTAGAAAACATTCTTTTCTGTGTTTGTGTTTTCATGGATTTTTCATTTATTTGGGTTTCTTAGTGCCGTATGTGTACATAAAAGAACGAAACCTTCATGAAGGTATATCTCTCGATCATTGTACTTGGTTTGTCAGTGTAATTGGTTTCTCTAATATTGTAGGTCGTTTAGTTTTGGGTTTCCTAGCTTACAAATTGGATCCCCTTTATTTAGTGTGTGTCTCGGTAATTTGTGCCGGTTGCTCTACCTGCGTTTCAATGTTATCATTTTCAGTTTATTATCAATATATGTATTGCTTTGTGTTTGGAATTTGTATCGCAAGCGCTGCTACTTTGAGGAGTATGATGATTGTATCATTGTACGGTTTAGACAAATTAACAAATGCTACTGGCATGATATTGGTGTTTCAAGGCTTTGGCAGTTTACTTAGCACACCTATGGCAAGCGCTATTAAAGAATACTTCGGTTACACATTAGCTTTCATTATTTCGGGAGTTTTTATCACCCTTAGTGGAGTAATTCTAATACCAACAAAGTTTCTTAAGCAGAATGAAGACAAAAGGAATAAAAAATAAATTATAATTTATTTGTAATATGTACTTTTTTTATTATATATTGTATATTCGAATTAGAAGTAGGTACATATGCATGATACTTATCAATGATTAGAAACATTTTAGCAGCGCCGAATTTTCAATTGGATTGAAAGTAAAAATATAATAAAACAGAACATATAATAAGAATGATCTTCATTAAACTGATCACTGATACCTTGAGTTGAAACAATAACGAAATACACTTTTGCACAACACTTCGTAGTGTTGTCTTATTGGTTATATCCAGTTATGTTTTTTCTCTCGATTCCACGATAGCAAGGAATGCTATTCGATGAACCACAGACTATAGTCAAATGACAGACTAAATTAAGGAAATTTAATATTTTTTTACCTGTATTTTTATTGTATTATATTGTGTTTGTTTGAATTTTATTACATATTTCCTAATATTCACTTATTTATTTATTTTTAAATTATACTTACTATATAAAATAAATTACAAAACATTTTGACAGCCATTTTATATCGATCACGGCCCATGCTCCATATTATTCGAGTCCGCCGTTCGAACGCATTTTGTTCGCCTGTGACCGGCCGCCATTCTCAAACAAAAAGATTGAAATGAAAAGATAAAATTCTACTTATTTAAAGTTGTTGAAAGTGTATTTATTCGCTAAATGAGTTCTAAATCGGATGTAAATAGGAGAGTGCTCGCCATCCAGGCGAAAAAGAAACGTCATAAAGTCGGAAAGAAGAAAAATCGCGAGGAGGATCATGGCTCTGCGGGACAAGGAAATGGGCTGCGTAATCAAAACCAAGCTCAACCCCGTCTAGAGCCTACACACAGTTCTTCTAACGAGACAATAGAAGATGTGGAGGACGAGCAGCACTCTAGCGATGACGAAGAACAAGAAGACACCGCCGACTACTGCAAAGGTGGTTATCATCCTGTTAAAATAGGTGATTTATTCCTTAGCCGCTATCATGTTACAAGGAAACTGGGATGGGGGCACTTTTCGACAGTGTGGCTTTGTTGGGATCTCGTAGACAAACGGTTTGCTGCGTTAAAGGTGGTTAAATCGGCGCCTCATTTTACGGAAACTGCTCTCGATGAAATAAAAATATTAAAGTCAGTTCGCGATAGTGATCCAACAGATCCCAAGCGTAACAAAACAGTGCAACTTCTCAATGATTTTAAGATCACTGGTGTCAATGGAACACATGTATGTATGGTCTTTGAAGTGTTAGGTCATCATTTATTGAAATTAATCGTGAAGTCCAATTATAGAGGAATACCTTTGGATAATGTGCGAACAATAATTCGCCAAGTCTTGGAGGGATTGGATTATTTACATACAAAATGTAAGATAATCCATACTGACATCAAACCAGAGAATGTATTGGTTTGTGTAGATGAGACTTATATACACAAGCTAGCTGCTGAAGCCACGGAACTGCATTCTTTGGGTTTGAAGTTACCCAACTCACTCATTAGTACTGCACCAAAAGAGTTTCAAGAGCAAGTAGTGACTTCGAAAATGAGCAGAAATAAGAAAAAGAAATTAAAAAAGAAAGCCAAACGGCAGTCAATGCTACTCAAGAAACAAATGGAACAAATTGAAGAACAAAAAAAGATGGAGACTAGCGAATCAGCACCCATGTCACAGGATAATGATGGTTCGCCACAAACACCAGATGAAGCAAGTGTTAATGACACAATGCGCTCGGACACCGATAACTTGAATGGTTGCAATGAATCAATGGCCCAAGAAGATGATGCATTTGACACAGATGCTGACTCTGTGCAAGTGGGCTATATGCCACCATCTGGCTGTCACGAGCCTTGTGCACTGATGTCTGAAGGTGAGCAAACAAATACGCCACCCTCGTTTAATTCACAAAAGAGCAAAGTTTCTGATAAGCAGCTGGACCCTGCGTTTAAGGTTTGTGACATAGAAGTGAAAATTGCAGATTTGGGTAATGCTTGTTGGGTACATAGGCACTTTACTGAGGATATACAGACCAGACAATATAGATCTCTAGAAGTATTGCTGAGTGCAGGATATGGAACCTCAGCAGACATCTGGAGCACTGCTTGTATGGCTTTTGAGTTGGCTACAGGAGATTTCTTGTTTGAGCCACACTCTGGTGATGATTACAGTAGAGACGAGGATCACTTGGCTCATATAATTGAACTCCTCGGTGATATACCTAAGCGCATCGCAGCATCGGGAAGAAATTCTAAATTATTTTTCAATAAAAAAGGTGAACTAAGGAACATAACAGGGTTAAAACCATGGAACCTGGTAGCAGTCCTCACTGAGAAGTATGGATGGACAGAGATTCAAGCTAATGAGTTTGCAGACTTTTTGAAGCCTATGCTGGATTTTGATCCGAATCGTAGAGCAACAGCATATGAATGTCTTCAGCATCCATGGTTGAACCCACAGGAACAAAAGGACTCTGATGAATAATGCTCTCTTTGTAAATAATTTTGAACACTAAATCGAATGTATTTAAATTTCATTAATTGTTTTGAAAGGTTTATTATTTCTTGTCTTATATATGGTATATTGTCCTCAAGTAGATATAATTCATTTGGCTGTTTGATTGAATGTGATTGGGTTGAGGACTGGAGACTAGTTTAACTTATGAAACTCCAATAATGAAACTCAGTAGAGATTTGAATTGATAAACTGTACAGATAGCTTTAGGAAAAATTTGTGATGCATGACAATATAGGTCACATCAACCTCTAGGAATTTATTAGATTGCATAGAATTGCACTTATAACACCATGTAGAATGTGATGGATAATTGAAAATTAAACTTCAGTATGTGTTTTGACGAATGCATGATCACGAAATAATCTCATCAAGTATCTAATTAGGCGTAAGTCATTATTTTGTATTGTCATACCTCCGAGACTGCCTTTTATATTTAAAAATCGATTACACGTGAAATTAGCAATATTAATATATATGTCGTTGCGGAGGCGGAATAATACCGTTTGTCCAAAATCAACAATAATATACTACTCATTGAATCTAGTTTACACGACCATTGTTTGTATTATTATTACTTGCAAATTTACATTAATAAAATGTGAAAAATTCTAGTGTCTTTTTATTTCGCTATTGATTAATTTTACCTCTAAAAGGTATTCGGCGGAACAAGCATGAATTGAATTAACAAAAAATGACTCATTGTTCTAAATAGTAGTCAGCGGGGTATGGGTGGGGCAGGAAATATCAATGACTAGTGACTTTGCTTCTGAAGTGCGGATGAACCATTGTAAACTGGGATAATACGAGAAAGAGCGGGTCATGGTAAACTGCACATGTTCAACTGCGTAGGGGATCTGTGTGCCTTTGTTACTTAACAATATGTGACGCTTGCTTTTACGTATGTATATAGGTGAGGTAGCCCGTAGCATGCACATAATATGGTCGGCTGGGAGAGAAATTCTATTGTGCGTTTTGCGAACTCCGAATGCACCGTTTTTATTTGTTATGTTTACAGCAAATATAATTTGCTATCAATTCATTATTACTACCACTTTTATAACTCGTATACACAAAAAAAAAACCGCCCAGTCTTATAGTGATCTGGAAAAATCTCTTTTCCACAAGTTCTCTCGAAGTTTCCTCTCAAATGGCATGTACAAAATGTATTACACTATTTACTATTATAGAATTATACCTATCTAAGTCATTTACTTAACATTTTTGACTTATCCCTTCTGCCTACAAAGACGTATATCTACTTTATTATTTTGTGCTGTAAAAATGCACGATTATGTATTTATCCCATAAAGGGATATTTTCTAAGTTATTTTTAGTCAAGTTTTAGGGTTTCAATGGCGTGTTTATGAATTTAAGAATCGCTGAACTAGAAACTGTGTCAAAATGAGCTTCTGGGTCAGATATACTGAGGTACCTACCAATATAACGTTATAAATTCTGTACTGTTCTCAATTTTTTAATTCTTATAAAACTATTATTCGATTTGTTCGTTTTCGTAATAGATATGTAATAAAATACAATATAATAATCGAAAGATACCCATCTAGGTAATAAGGAGTAGAATCACGGAATCCTACAAAATTGCTCGAGTTATCGTATTTCATCTGGTCATTAGATTCTTAAACCGCAATGACAATCAAATAGGTAAATAAGATAACAACTGGAAGTGATTTATTTTTATAATTTGCTCTTATAGCAATGCATTATGCACATGTTTTCTTGTTGGGTCTGCAGATCTAAAATACACGTAGTGAATAAATCTGACCTATGAATGGATATGATTTTACGAATTGATAATATTTAATCGTAGTTTCGTGGTGTTCATTCGATTCTAATTAGCATCGACTGATAATAATTTAATTAATAAAAAATATAATAAATATAATCACAGCAATGTTAATAGGTATAATGTTTCAAAACTTTATGCTTTTGAAAAATTAACTACAATGATATTTAAAATGAAATTAAGCACTCGAGGTAGACATGTAATAATATTATTTTAGTAATGAAATAATATAAAACTCGTATAATTTTAAGAAAAATAGAGGAAATGCTTTCAGAAATATTATTAATTTTTACTCATCGTCGCGTTTGTATTGACAATAAACGCTATTAGCTGTTAAGTATTATTTATACGGATATTTTTCCAACGCGCATTAGAAACATTTTAGTAATATAGAAAAAAATGTCTGTACGTATTTATTTAGACTTCAGCATTTGATCTTTTTATATTATTTTAAAGTTGTAATTTAAAAAAACGCGCGTCGAGAATCTCTCTTGTAAATATTTGTTAAGCCTGTATCAAAATCTATGCTTCTAATTAAAAAAATAAAATTAGCTATGTTGAAACAATAGTATGTATGGAATAACAATAAATTGAGTTTAACGGAATAAAAATAGTAGCAAAACTTTTAACAAAATAATTTCTAGCAACAATATCACTCTTTTAGCCAACATTACTTACCTAAAACATTTGCATATAATAGAAAAAAAATAGATACTATTACACTTTTATATTGACATACACCGTCTGTTTGGAAGTTGCTGATGGTAATATTGTTTTGATTCTGACTTCAAACAATATGTAATTAATAGTAGGTATTTGGGCAAGTATTGGGTATTTGCAGACTTTTCTAGTTTGTCATCAAGTATGGATCTGGATATATAATATTTATACAAAATAAAAGGGAACTGAACAATAAACAACAGTATGGCCGCATTGCTATGGGAATAAAATTCTAAATAATAGGTAAGAAATACATAATTATATTTATAAACATCAGTGTTTTATCGGTAAAAATAAAAATTACTATTCGCATATGTAGTACATTCTGCAAGTTATGATTAAATTATGTGATTTCAGGTGAAAAATGATCAATATAATACGCCGGCATCTCAGATTTTTGCACCTTTTCCTCACCTGGTTGATATCTGGTCTCGTAGTAAAAACACGACGTAACAGATATACTATATTTTTGGTATGCGGAATAATCGCCTTTATAGTATATATTGGACTATTCCTGGGCCTTATCTGTTTAAATATACTCACAAAAAGTGTTGTGGATAAAGTTGTAAGTATATTTTTTTTATACTGTTTTACTATGGATGTTAGATAGAGTTAATAATTATTACTAGTCTGCTTCACACTTCATCTGTATATGTTATAATGTTGATTTAGGTGTGATCGGAACAGCATTAATTATTATATTAATAAATGTATTTTAATAAGCCTAATTATTTAAGCCTCTTAGAATTTTGTCAGTGAATTCATCACATACATTACAGAAATATATATAATTTTTCAATTAAATTTAAGCTATCTTTTCTTATTAAGTAGCCATAGTGGTGGTGATTTCTGCATGCATTGAGTTCAATATTATCATTTAGTAAGAACTTGGTTTCTGATGTTTTCTTTCACTTACATATTTGTCTTTTAACATCCAGTTGATAAATTTGTCTAAAAACGTACTAACAATAATTTTAAACCTTTGCATTTCAGTGTTTTGAAACTGTACATGAACACTCATTGGGAAATTTATGTGCACCTATCTGCTTTGAAGATAAACTGACATCTTTAAAATGTAACAAGCAACACAATGAGAAAACAATTGTCTTCAGCGGTCAGATGGGTAACACCAGCTACATGTTCAAAATACCACAAACTATTTATTCAGAATTACCATACGGCCCAAAGTTTGATGATGAATATGAGTTTCTTGAATCAATAAAATTTATAGCCAAAAGTAAATTTAATATAAGAATTAACTCTACAATGGCAATGAACATAACTAAATTAGATTACGATCCAAAATATTTGAAATATTCACGCAAACTTGAAAAGGAAAATGTTTGGCATTTACTCAATGATAATGAGTATTTAGCCATTATATTGTATGCAGAGTATAACATATTTCCGAAGTTACATGGCACGTGCGGCATCCTCTACTCAATGGAGCTGTTGAATTCACTCGGAGATTATATAAATTTTTTCAAACTACATGATGATAAAGTTTATTTTAAATTTCGTGTTAAAATCGCTTTAATGATATTGAAATATTTGGAAAGAATTGAAGCTCTGCCAGAGCCTGTTCACTTTTGTGATATAAAACTAAGTAATTTTGGTTTAACTGTAGACACAGATAGAGTAAAATATTTAGATTTAGATGCTGTTTATCCGAGAAGCGTGATCAATAGGAAGTTAGCTAATGGCCGTTATTGCTATGAACATAATGATTGTGATTATTTGGATTGTCGTTCGGTTTGTAATCAAGCAACTCATAGGTGTGAGCATGGCGCAGTAAATAATAATTTACAGATTGTTTGTGAAAAGGTATTTTTAGGATGGACAATGTCTAGGAAGTTCTTAATTCCTGGTTTGCTTGTTAGCAACCATAGTCCGGGATATCTGACACACATACTAGAGCAATGTGCTAATCCTATTAATGAATCAAAGCTGCCCCGAGCCAAAGCATCAAATGACATGCATGAGCGTGTATCAAAAGTCCTTAAACATCTTTTTCATGAACTCTCTGATAGTAGTGACTTTTTCAAAGAATAATTATTGTGTCATACAAAGTAAATATTTCAATAATTATGTATTTTTAGAATTCATCTCTCATTTTGATATTCTTCATTGGTAACCCCTTCCTAGGTTCTTAATAGAATTTATTATCTTATTGTAAAGTATGGTATTTGTTTAGCATATTTCGATAACATTGTTTTGTAAAGAAATATGTAACTTTATGAGTAGATAAAAAATAAAAAGGATTCAATAAATAAGACTGGAAGGGAAAGAAAGGAATATAATATCCAATGAAGCATGAAACATACAACACACAAATAATTTAACACAATTTGATTTATTAAAATTATATTGTTATGAGATCTCATATTTAGTTAATTTGTATTAATGCCGGAAATAACCCGAGCAGCCAATCAATATGCTCAGAGTAACATAACCTACCAATCAAATTTGTAAATTGGTTATATTCGGTTTTAATAACTTAATTGTGATTTTTAGGTATTATTATCATCTGTGATATTATATTTTGTTGTTTTTTAAATTAAAATTAAGTATCTATTACTAGTCAGGTTTATTAAGTTATGTAGTAGTCTTATGAACTATTACATTGAGTGTAGAGATGTTATTATATATTTTGTTGCTTAATCATGAAAATTATGAACATATGATTGGTAATTAAAGAAACTAACATTTTCAGTTCACAATTTACAAATTAGCAATTAACCTAGTAGCATTTAGTTTGGAAGTTGCTGGGTAAACAAAAGTTTATGTAGATTTTGCTTCGTGTCTTCAAGTTAGCACAACAGGGCCGACCGTTGCCTGCATTCCCCTGTGAAGACAGCTCTAGCTTAACATCACATAATTAATTAGAACTTTAGTGAATGACATGTGATACAAGCTAGATTATGATCTATAAACGAAAACTGCCACTACATAAAACAGCTGCTATGTCAGCTTGAGCAAGTGTCTTGTCCAGAATATACTCCTCTCTCTCTAATTTTGAAACATGATGAGCTCATGTTACGAATCCTACACTTATAGGTAGCTAGTTATCTCGATATTGTAAATTGATGCAATAATAAATAGTTACAGTTCATTTTGAGGATAGAAAATAGTATTTGCAAATTAGAATTGTATAATTTCTTGTTGGACTCGAGATTTGTAGAATTGTCTTCATCAGACTTCTGAAATCATTTAATAAAACAAGAAGAATAATTTATAATATTATATTATTTTTTCTTTAATTCATACATGTATATTTAAAATTTTAAATATATAGATTTAAGCGAAAATAAAGTTAATACATGTTTAAAATGTAGAAAGAAAAAATCACTTATTAAAATAATTATTGTCCCCAATAAATTCACAATAAATGACTATTCGACTATTTTTGGTGTTTTATTTATTTGAAAGTTTCTTTATGTATGAGGAGGGAATAACGCTTCTATTGTTTGAATTTATATTGGTCGATAGCAAACGACTGCAGGTTGTGTGAGCAGTCACTTTTGTAAACGGAGGCCTCGCGACTGATTAAAATTACCTGTAATAAATATCGTATTTTTCTACACAATACTATTAGCTGCAAGAAAATCGTCATTAGGGTTATTTAGATAGATCTTAACATTCACTGTTATTAATATTTAAGTTACACATTCAATTATGTTAATGTATAAGTTAGGTTTATGTATGTATATGTCAAATATAAGACTAGAAGATTCTCTGAACGCGGATATTGACATCAGCTCCGTCCAGTAGTTTCGTTGCCAGAGGTCGGATTTAGGTTGACACGTCGCATTGGTGCGCATGCGCGAATGTTATAAATGACCTTCCAATGTCCTCATTGCTCCGAGCGAGGCAGTGACAGCGGCGTTTCTCATTGCAGCGAAACTGAAACAAAATAAACAAATACGATTCCGATTTCATTTGAACTAAGTTCACAATTGTGGCATATTAAAGTGTTATGTAAAGTTTTTTCTCGAGCTTCGATCTACTTTCTGAATTATTCGCGGTGCCGGCTTATATAGGTTAGTAAATAGTTAAATAAACAATGTTATTCTTCTAATTATAAAAATCTATATATAAAAATAACTATATATATTAAGAGAAGTCGCAAAAGGAAACCCTGACCGATACCACTGAATATATAATGTACTTTGTAATACTAATGTATACATTTTGATCACTTGCTTATAAGGACAGATAATACGAACACTATCTTAAACAAAAATTACAAATTGTATGACAATATATTAAAAAGTGCGAGATGACCTATAAAAGTTTAGAATTGCAAAATATAGATAGTTCTCATTGTATGACCTTCACCCCATAGGTCAAGTTTATGGGAAAATTAACGTAGCTTACGGACTTAAAGTAAAATCTATTTCATAGACCTCGTTCAAAAGCATCAACGCATAACACATGGCTACGGAAATAGCAATATATATTTTTTCTTTATTATTTATTACTATTTTATTGAGATTTTAAACTGTTTTAGTTTATGAATGAATTTATTCGTTTTGATTATTTTAATCCGATGTTTTGCAGTTATCGTGGTCTCGGCGTGTTGTTCGATTCCGTTATAATTACTTTATTTTGAAGACATGTAAATGAGAATCATAAAATTTCTTGTTGAGACGTCGTCCAAATACTCACTACTGGAAGAATTTTAGGATTCTTAATAATTTTAAATTTTGATAAAGATGGATTGTTTGACAGCAGAAAGTAACGGTCTGGTAGTTGGTCGCCTTCGTTATAGAAGAGATTTTCATTTCAATAGCTTTGCAAAATGGATGTAGTGGTCGGCGTCGTCCTGTTCGTATCCACCTGCAGGCTTACGATTAAATTAGTGTTTGACGTCAGCAAAAGTATGCCGGATACTGATTCTGAATGGATTTTTAGTATAGGAATAAAAAAATAATTCATATTTATTATAGATAATAAAAACAATGAGTATTCATAAAATGTCTTATAGCAAAAATCGCTGACTAGACGTTATGTCGTTGAACTCATAAAAGTTGTTGGCTGGTTATAATCTAGTGTCTAGACTCCAAACATTGAAGTAAAACCTTAAAATGTTTACGTAAGCGTTCGTAATTTAAATATTGTAATAGTTGCCAGGATAAAAAAATATTTATATGTTATTATTTAAAAGTGACAATTGACAGTTGAAATCTTGTATTTGTTTATTAATATTTTATTTATTTGTTTGTTTCAAAACATACTTGAGTGAGATGTAGAGATGCTGTTTCAGTATAATTCAATATGAAGGATATCCTGTGCTGAAGTCATGGGGGATACTAAACCCATGAGTTCTTCACTAGTCAATGTTTCTACTAATTTTGCTGTCACCAATTAATATATATAGAGATTTGGTAATTTTTGAAATGGAATATTAAACATTATTTTAAAGGTTTTAAAATTGTTTTGTTGTAGTCCTATTGACTGTAAGGAAAAAATACACGTATTGTTATAAGTACCTACTAACTTTGTGTTTATTATTCAAAATAAATTTATTTTATATATATCTCAAATATCCTGTAAAAGTAGAAATGAGATGTTATTGCAAATGAAAAATAATCAATCGACAAACGAATAATCGTACGTGTTTATTCGTCTAAATGAAAAACAATCAAACAAACAAAACAACAATGTTTATCGTTATTCGTTTGTTTTCGATTGGGTTAAGTTGGATTTTTAATACAATTTACTATAAAAAATAATTTAAGATTATTTATCGAATTAGAACTTCATTCAACTTTTATTTTTTAAATATATTTTACATTAAATTCAAAATTTTAATCAATCGTATAATGAATTATAATATTAAAATAAAAGTGCTATATTTATGTCTCGATATGAGCGGAATCCATTATCCGTAGACCGGTTCAAGTGTCTGTGGTCAAACCACTGCAATAACTTTCGAGATGTGCAAAGAATATATTTTAAGATCAGTCGTTCGGAATTGATCGGGTGAATTTATTGGCGTCATTTCCTTTGCGAGCGTAATTTAAAAAACTATTTTTGTATAAAATATTTCCTCTGGTTACCTCGCTGCGACCATGATTACTGCAAAGCTTTCGAAACGTCAAATTAAATTTATTTGATTGATTATATATATTATTATTATGTATAGTATATTATTAATCGATATAAATATGCACCAATAATAGCTATAATTAATCGGAAAATGTCAATCCGGTTAATGAGCTTTTTATTTTTGTTTGTGATTAGATAAACAGGTTTTGGTCTTCTGCCCTACTCCTGATTCATAGGTAAAGAGAGATCCAGGGTTAAATCTCTAGTCAATCTATCTAGTTAAAACAAATGTTTATTTATTATTAAGATATTGTAAAGAATTTATTTCGGGTCTGGGTCTTATACGTTAATGCTGTTCTTGTGCTGTGGGCTTATCACGAATTTAGTCTGGCTTTCGAATCGAGCTGTCACAAGTAAAACGGATCCGTTAACAATCGGGATCATGAATTTTTACTAACGACTAACGAGCACTAGCAATCTATCAAATGAACGAAAGATCGAGATTGTATTTCCAAATCCGCACGCGGTGGCGCTGCTCAAATTTCCATACAAATCGGTTGAAGCGAACTCGGTTCGAAAGCCAGACTAAAATTCGTGATAAGCCCACTGATATCCATTGTGCAAAGTATCTTACTAGTTACTATACTTTAGGGCCAGGGCATTATACATGTATTTATACCGTGAGTCGTGACGCATCTTGGACTTGACGCGAGTGTTTTGTTTTTATTTCAGAATACCTCGCTGTAATAGAAAATCGGCAGTTACTTTCTTTGTAATGACCGTTTATAATTTATAAGGTAATTGAATTTATTTATTCTAATCTAACTTTATCTCTTTTTATGTCATGGTCATACTTGTTTACTAATAATAGGTTATTGTTTTGTAGAATTTGTAGTTAGTGGTTCCCAACATTTTCTATTCGTATTTGTTCGTACATGTATAAATAAACTTATTAATTTAGTTTGAAAACTTTAAACAAAAACACACCGAATAACATCCGTGACAGATGTTTTTTAAAAAATCCGGTATATTTTTTGCATATTGGAATTGATCCAAGACGAAATTTTTGCATTGCGCCGGCGCATTGACGCCATTTTGTAAATTGTGTCATGCTCGCTTGAATTTGATTTTATAGCGTTTGCTTGTTTATCTGCGTCCGAAAATGTTTTTATAGTTCTACGAACATCCAGCTATTAGGTCAAGCTGGTTAGTTTCGCGGTCGCACTTTTATGTGGACTTGGCCACGATGATTAAACTAATGTAAACCATAAAAGTAATATACGTGATTTTTCCAGACTTCTTCACGTCAGCTGCTAAGATACAAACTTTGGCTAAGAGCTATGATAGCACTAATAGACTGCTCGCTAATTTACCATCGGAATTGGGCCCACATGCCCAATATTTCAGAATTTGATCTCACTCCTATATCCCTCCCTAATTTAATTAATAAAACTTGTATATCTTTAATTATTATTTCATTGGTATATCGTAGGCGATTGTAGTTTGCTGTTTGTGGCGATAGTTGTCCCCGCCCATGGATTGCACTTTAGCCTAACATCAGGCAGAATGTGATGATATGTCAGGCCATATAACGTAACCTATATATTTGTGTACTTGTTTGTATTACGCGTAGTTATTGAGAAAGTAAAGATTATCATATTAGGTTTCAAAGGTTATCTAATATTATTATTTCAACGTTTTTTTTGTTGCACTTCTTCCTTATTGCTATCTATTAGTTATAGAATATTAATTACTACCGTAATCTAATGCACTTTAGCATAGGTTCCGTCATTAAATACTCGTACTGCAAAGATAAGATATAAACCTATGCAGAAGAATAGTGGAAACAATATGCAATTGAACGATTGTCACAAGCTACGTTGCACGCTCTAAGCAGAGTACGTAATAAAGACTCATTATTATTCTTTAACAGTAGAAAGACGAGTATCTACAGAAATTGTGATGGATCGAAAGATTGTACGTTTAATATGTTACATATTTTTATAACATTATAAAAAGTAATTAAAAACAGAAGTGAAAATAAACAAAAGTAGCAAAACATATTTCGTAATAAATCGTTCGGAAATAAATAATATCAAATTATTTTTTGTCAAATGGCTGGTCCTGCTTTTTAAGTTTTTAAATGTATTAAAATATAAGACGTACCTATCTGTTTGTTTTCTTTACTACAAGTTTTAGTTACGATTTCATCATCTGATATATTAAAGAATAGTCATCATAGCCGCTTCGCCTACGCATTTAATAAAACGAATGACTATAAATCTCTAAAAATTAACAATATAATTTCAATAAAGTTCTTAGACATTTTTTTTATCTGAATAGACTTACAATGTATCTACAATTGTTATATTTCGTGAGATGTCGTGTAGGAAACCAGTCGAGCACCTTGGCACTGACATGCGCTGCAGATGCCAACTATGTCAATGCAGCGGTGTGAAGTATCATTATGCACGTATTCTTACCTGAAATAGTTCAATGCACTTTGTGTAATAATTAAAACCAATTAGCAACCAACATTTTGTGTCAATCATTTTATTATAACAAAGTACTTTGTCATCAATAATCTATTCTTGGACTAGCGCTGGTGTCAGAGGAAGATTATTATTCATATATTTTTAAGTTATTTTTTCTATTTCTTATTTCACATGGAGAGTATTACTATTTACAAGATGAGGAGACTGCTCTGTTCATCTGGATGGTGTACGCTCGTTTCAGCAGAGACGCTTACGACATCATTCGAGCATTCCCTTCTCTGCTCACACCATCTTTGTCGCAACACATAACTTGAGAACGCACGTCGCTCCACACTAAATAATTTTTATTTTGTATTGTATAATTTTATTCTTTCGTTTTTTTTTTGTTTTAAATTTACTCTCGCCGCTGTAATGATGATTACTAAATTTTCGAATTAAATTCCCGTCGGATTAAAATAACACAACTCCCCAAAAATTTAGATATGTAATGAAATCTAAAATCTAAAAATACATCAATCCATGTACTTTGTGATAAAATGTGAGCTTTTTATAAGGAAAAAAAAGAGTTTAAAAGTCAAGAGCCACTTAAACAAATTACCTATTTATCTGGGTCATATAAGGCGATCACAACATCGGTGGATGACATTTTAAAGATATTTCGGACTCTATAGCTATAACCCTGAATTTAGTAATTTAAATTAGATAATTGACACGTGATAATTATATTTCTCAATGTAAACAATTGTACGTGGAAATTTCCGGGACAAAAGGCCAATAGGCAGCGCCAATCATGCACAAGGATTATGCTAAAATAATTAGTTATTTGATTAAAGCTTTATAATAACTTTGTATGTTGTAATTGATAACAATTTATAGGCAATCGTTAAAAATAATTTTATATAAATAAACTTATCTTTCATACATGTACTTACACCCGCGTTGAGTTTCAATTATGCGTCAATTCTTTATAATCAAAACCGTTTGAATATTAAATATAACAATAAGACTTTTAACAATTGACACTAAAATACATCAAAGAGATGTAGGGTAACGTTTGGCAAAATTGAACCGGTTCAATTACCAAACTAAATACGTTCTAACTTTAAAATGTAGAACGAATTATTTCTAAGAATCACCTATTGTAATTCATAATCGTCCTTAATAAGAAAGCTAAATAACACAAAAATATAATATTTTACAACATTAAAATAATAATTAATAAAATTTAGTATAAGTAGTATAGTCTATCCTAGTAGGACTTCTTATTTCCTGTGGGCTTATCACGAATTTAGTCTGGCTTTCGAATCGAGCTGTCACAAGTAAAACGGATCCATTAGCAATCGGGATCATGAATTTTTACTAACGACTAACGAGCATAATAATCAAATGAACGAAAGATCGAGACGTTCGAAAATTAACAAAAAGTATCTAAAATATTGTAGTTCCAAATCCGCACACAATCAAATTTCCATACAAATCGCTTGAAGCGAACTCGGTTCGGACTAAAATTCGTGATAAGCCCACTGTTTAATCGATTACTGGTCATCTGAATAGGGATTTGGAGTGTTGAGATGACGAATGTCTCCGAACCTGATATTAAATGTGTGTAATAAATATAAGTATTGATAATGAATTAAATGTGGCTTTCGTACTTTTCTTAATTTAAGGAAGATTCCGCTTGTTTACGTTTTAAGTGTTTATTTTCGTATGTAGATTTTTATTTATAAAAATAGATATGAGTGATCATAATATTATTATTGTTATCCAATAAAGAATCGTTTTAACTTTTTAAAGTGTTTTTGTTTTTAATGTTAATTTGTAATAATAATGTTGGTTTGTTATCCATTACCTGCTCGTAAAAGTCATTGAAACCATTTGCCTAAAAATGATTCCAAACGATTTAAACATATTATACGTGCCTTTTTGTCTTAGCTTTACATATTTACTTTGACAATGGTAGAGTATTATTAAGTACAGTAATGCCCCGCTTTACGCGAGGGATACGTTCCGGAAAAAACTGAAATTCCTGCGACCATAGAGAAGTTGATGATTACATTATGTTTATACGCACTATTTCGCGTAATGCGGGGCAATTGAGCGCGAAATTTGAATTTCGCGTTATAGAGAAACACGGCATAACGGGGTCTCGTAAAGCGGGGTAATACTGTATATAACAATGCATGGGCAATTACTATTCTTACACTAAAATAACGTGGTTCGGATTCCCTATCACCCCGCCGCCGTCGATTATCCGATTGCATTCCCCGAAACTAAAACCTGTCTACGCCCGTATAACTATGTCATAATAAAAGAAAAGAAAACAAAAGACATGCACGCATGATCTTAGTTATCTTAGTTAAAATAGTTTAATATAAAATCATCTCTATTTATAGATAAGTGAATTAAATTTCGTATATTTTAAAAGATAAATATTATCTTAAATGAATATTTTTCTAGAATCATTTGTTTTTAATATTGACTCCGTTTTTATAACGTTATCTTGTCTGGGTAAACATTCAACATGTCCAATAGATCGTTAATCAATTCTCACCTCTATGCGAGATGCATTTACATTCATACGATTTGACGATTTTCTTGTTTACATTACAACACTGCTAATTCCACAATGATTTCAAAGTTGATGTATTCTAATTGCAAAAAACGTGTCGAACTTAATATTTTTATTAGCATCTATTTGAAAAATATTAGTGTTTTTTTTTAAACTGCAGTTTTTATCTGACAAGACATATTAGTCCCATTGTGCCTTACCTAAATCTACAAAACCTAAAATTAAAGGAGGTAGCCGCTGATGAACCATCTTGCAGAAATCCCAACACACATCCGATGTCGGCTTTGTGCTTTCTCATCAGCGCCTCCCTCTCCTTCTGACTTCGCAAACACTCCGTTAACAAATGCTCACGTCCTCCACAACGCCACAGCGATCACAATTAGGACTATCCACTTTCTTCATTAGAAACGCGAAAAGAAATGGACAATGCTCCGACCTGAACTAAATATTGTTTTCAATATTTGTGTTATAGGAGAATTGTTTCATATGAACGTGGCCTAATAATTGATGAGTTCGAGTGTGTGATTGATTAAATACGAGCACGTAATCATAAAATTTAAACAGATTTATAATGTTTATATTAATTATTTAGAAAATTTATATTTTAAAAAAATCTATGACTTCTTGATAAGTTTTTTAGCATGTCCGGGGTGTTAGTTATAGTTGAAATTGGTGGAACCT
This sequence comes from Tineola bisselliella, assembly GCA_028551675.1. Classification (NCBI taxonomy): domain Eukaryota; kingdom Metazoa; phylum Arthropoda; class Insecta; order Lepidoptera; family Tineidae; genus Tineola; species Tineola bisselliella. Next base: position 42,469 of record JAPWLS010000426.1, on the reverse strand, counting down.
GATCACCATAATATAAATAAGATGAATCAGGTAGCAATAGATATTAATAATAGTAGTTGACTAGGTTGAGGGTGGCGTCATGAGAGCCTTGCGGTCGACCGCAGCCCTGACTCAAGTTAACAATGATCCTAACCTAACCTAACATATATTTTTAGAATATTCCACTTTATTACGAGATTTTATATGATCAATTAGTTGATTGAGAATGGATAACCGATGAGATTCGAAATTCAAAAAGTTAGCGCAGAACACAATTATTTAGTTTATTCTTAAATATGTACAATTTTTATACTTTATATATAGGTACTGTAAAGCTTTTATTTTTAATTTTATTATATTATTTTACTATTACTAACGTACGTTTTGAGTTGTTCTAATAGTAACACTAATATAGTAGTGAAAGCCAATAAATAATAATAATTATAATTATTAAAATATATTCATAGGTAACATCACTTCACATTCGTTATTTTCCACTGAAATAGGCACAACTGATAGCCTAGCTGATTTGATTACAGGACATCTTCCTCAACATCCTATATATATAAACGTTGCAAAAGTCTCGAAGCTCCGTAAGTTAGTTCTTTGCATCCTCGTCCCACGCCGCTCAAAAGAAACGCACGACCTACTATTAATAGATCGTGTGATATTTTATGTGCGAAAGTAATCTCGACCGGGTACATTTCCACGCGAAAATTGTTAGCCCCTTTTTGATAAGCGACGACAACGAGACTTCAATATGGACGGCGCAGGCGCTTCGTCGTCTCAATGATAAATAATATTATGAGATTAATTTAAATTATTTGTTTTTAATATTTTATCGTTTGAAAATATTAAAGCTGGCTATCACGGTGAGCAATAAATTAGAGCATCGACCGAACGCACAAACTATTTATAAATTTCTTTGATAGAATAGCTTCTAAAACTTCTGATTTGTGCTCTAGTACGTGTATACGTAGAATATTATATACTCGTATAGTATTTATTGATAACATTGATTTGATAAATTCATTCATAATAAAGATCTAATAGTGTCTTTTAACTTAATTTCTAGTACTAGGTACATAGAAACTCATCTATGTACAAGTTGGGACGCATCCTTGCGCAGGCGCATCCAGTGTCAACCTCTTTAGGCACGCATCAAACGTGTTTATGCAACGTATCTATAAAACAATGTTTTTTTTTTGTGAATATATAAATGCGCGGTTATTATGATTTACAAATCTGGGTAAGTTTAAGAAATTTCACTTTTTATAATCAACTTTGATACAGGCAAAGGTTTAGGAGATTTGATCGAACATTAGGTTACTCCAATGCGAATGTTTTATTTTTTATTAATTATTTACTTAATACGTTATTAAGTTACATTAATACGTTATTCGGGGTTCTATACATATGGATGCTAACGGATGTTAGCTCAAAAGCAAAGATATGACGTTAAAATGAGCTCAAAAAATTTGGAATAAGAATTTGAAGCTCAAATTTTCAATTAAAGCTCAGATGTTTGTCTATAAGTATGTAGATTTAAAGTTACAGTTACAGCATTGAATGCTATTCTACATTTAAAAACGACTTCTGCTTTTAACTTATGTACCTACCTATACTTCTTAATTGAAATTACAACCCGCTCTCCAGTCTTTGTGTTTATAACGTTTTATCTCCTTATTATTTATATTGTGATAAGGTATACAATTAATAATGACATTAAGGTAGTGTTCTCACGATTTTTTCTTAGTTGCTTGTAAGATTACGCAGAAATATATCAAATGGGTCATGCGTTATTTTTTATCCTTGTTTTTGCTTTATAGCCAGTTAAATTTTGATACAAGGTCTATTAAAAACTCGTGAGAATACAGCTTAATATTCCTTATTTGTAGAAAAAGTCCTTTAACGACATTCAATTAATCATAATCATTATCCATTTATCAATTAATACTTTTATTATTATTATGTTAAATTCGTTACACAAATTGATATAATGGCGGTATTATAATTTAAGTTACCTATGAGTAATAATATTTAATGATAATTGTGTTTATTTTCATAATACTATCTTTTCTTTAGAAAAAAGAACTACGTAACGTGAATAAAAACGTAAACAAGTAAAAGTCATGAAAGTCAATATTTTTGTATTTAATTATGTTATTATTATTTTATTATTCTTTGATATACTTTGTAACAAGTTATATAAACTTATTGTTATGTATATGTATAATATTCTGGCCTGGATCTAGGACATCTATGGGTATAAAGGCAATTTCGGTTTCTCAAATTGAAAGCCAAAATTTCTTCATTCTTGCATTTACGACAAATTGTATGCGGTTTACTATTGCGTTTGTACCGAATAATTTAATCCGAGAAAGTTGAAGCTTTGCAGATATTGTTGTTGCGATGGTAATTTATTAGAACAACTTCCCAAATAATATTTACTAGCATTCATTTTTTCCACTAATATTTAACCATATATTTATTATACAACTAAACGAATTTATATTAAGAAAGAAGAAGAAATATATTATATTATATTTAGGAAGAAATTACTTTTAGTGATAAGATCGTCAATTGCTCTAAAGGAGATGGGCAAAGATCGGCCTTTTTTTGCCTATCGGCTGAATTATAATATATAATTTTTTTCTTAATACTGATACTCAGTCAAAAGAAAAATGCTATGTTTTTTTGAAAAATCTTTTTATTAAATAACGGAAACAGAAAAAAAAGTAATTAAATTAATTTGCTTGAAATAAAAGTCGGATTACATTTTCTCCTCATTTTCACTGATTGAATCGTCACTGGACCATCCAGTAGCAGCGTCTTGAAGCGTATCAGCATATTTAAGACTTGGTGTTTTTGTCTGAGTTTGCCATCATGCGCGCGCACAACATCCGACAACTCTGGCACCAACTTTGCATTGACAATACCATTCAATATTTGGAATATGACTTGTACTCATTCTTATCCATATATTATATACTTTTCTACTTGTGTGTCGTGATTTTAGTTGGAGTCGGACAACTGAAGCATCTTCTCGATGTACATAAAGCGAGTAAATTCCAGTTTGACTGAGATGTTTCTGAGTGTAAGCTCGACTTTGCTTAAGCTGATATATGCCAAGAGTTAAATGCCGTAACTCTTCCCATGTTAATCGTGGAAAATCTGGAAGATCAGAGTCACTTAATAGAGTCCATATCACTCTTTTTCTGACCCAACCATTTTTTTCAACCATTCGTTGTAAGTTATTAGGCTTCTTTAATAAATCTAACATCCGTTGGGCAATTATATTGTCGTCTTCAGTAACACAAAGTAAAAGAATGGCCGTAAAACAAGAGAAATATTTGTAATGTAAATAAAAATCACGCATGAGATCGAGACACGTTTGAACTCGCATGCGACGTATTAGCTGGATTGACTCGTGAACGAGTTATTATGTTTTATTTTACATAGATGGACTCGACGCACCAAAACAAATGAATGCTGGTTTAGAAGCCTATTCACTGCAGTGTTCGGGAGACTAAAGATAATCATGGTGCACGAAGTCCTTGACAGATTTTTTTTAGTAGAAAATTAGAAAAATCACTCAAAATAACAAAAATTCAACAAATATACCAAGTTTGATGGCAGTTTTTTGTGACTTGCTATTTATTTTTTTATACAATTTCTGAATAAATATAAAGATCAATACCTAAACTTCTTATAGATATAATAAATTGATTTTGATAAGAACTTTTAATTTTCGTGACTATGATGGGCGAAAAAGGGCTGAGAACGAATTCTTTCATCACATTCGCGTTGATCTGGGAAACTACATGACTTCTGCATGCCTCAGTATGTAGTAACTTAAAAACTGTGAGCTTATCACGAATTTAGTCTGGCTTTCGAATCGAGCTGTCACAAGTAAAACGGATCCGTTAGCAATCGGGATCATGAATTTTTACTAATGACTAACGAGCACCAACAATCTATCAAATGAACGAAAGATCGAGACGTTCGAAAATTAACAAAAAGTATCTAAAATATTGTAGTTCCAAATCCACACGCGGTGGCGCTGCTCAAATTTCCATACAAATCGCTTGAAGGGAACTCGGTTCGAAAGCCAGACTAAAATTCGTGATAAGCCCACTGTTGCAATTAACATTTCTGGAATATATTTACGTATTACGTCGTTGTGTATATTTTGTAACTAAAAAAAACCTCCGAATAAGATCATTATGTAATTTGATTTTAAACAAAAACATTCTGTGTTAACAATATGTTTTATTTTTATTTAAATAATCAGATCACAAAGAATGCATTCGAAAAATTGCGTCTTTCAACTAATTTTATCTAAAACGTTATAAATATTGTAAGTATCTTCTTCTCGATTATTCTACAAATATAAAAATTAAACCTTATGATTGATATAATAAACTTCAATTTTGTTAACAAATTTAACTACAAAGACTTCACTCTTAATAATAATTGATTTAATGACAATAAATTGTGTCGTGCGATCTCGTCTCGGCCACTCACCTTCAGAAAACATAAATTGATAATGCGCATAAACAAACTTGTATGCGTCTTGTTTATTTATTTATTATTATAAAATACATATCGCATATCCGTTTTACATAAATAATAATAATTTAATTTAAAAAGTTCAGTAAAGTTTCATAGGTATATATTATTATTATTAATAATAATAATAATAGACACTAAAAGTAGTCAGTCGAGTCACGCTTCCTGCATTTGGTCACGGATGCTGATCCCAACTATGTTTCTATATATCTTCTCTTTTCACGTCAAAATGGTATAGTTACTGTCACTGTTGAGACATTTTAATGTTCTGTCCTTATCATAAATTCATAGTTTGAGAGGGACAGAAACATATGGTCATTTTGTTAATGTCTGCAAGAATAATTATTGCGAGCTTGATTAAAAAATTTCGTTTAAACAAATAAAAGTAATCGTAGGAACTAAGACATTTGTTGTCATGAGAATACAAAGTTCGAAATTCAAAAACAGTAATTATGATTGGAAAAATCTGAATATGAAACAAAAGAATACAAAAAGCAAGAAACGATTACAAAAATATTCGGAAGGAAGAAAAAATTTGGTTTATATATATTTTTAAAATTCCAATGTCTATTTAGATTTGAATTAAATACGCGTGAAGGTCGGGCCGTGATTTTTACTTCACAAAACACCTACTAACAAACAAAATCGCTCATGGGTCATCAACCTTTTCTACTATTTATACTCACTCTAAATTTCACGAACGACTTTATTTTTATTAAAGCCAGAGCTCTCCTTGTCTCTTTAATGAATCATAAAAGTAGATAATAAAACTATTTAAAATTACATTTTGAAAATTTAGGTCAGAAAACATGTTATTTTCATTGACTTGACCCTCACATCATTTCAGTAGCTTTTGACCTTAATTGGCTTATTAACCACCAAAAGATTTAAGATCTACAAGTTTATCTTAATCTTTTTTTGATAATTTTAATGTGCTAAAGATACAATAGATTTATTAAAATGTTACTGACTGTCTGATTGTCATTTGTACTTCGGTTTCGGAATTTTAAACACATCTATCATTTGTGTTTATAAAATTTTGTTGAAATAGATTAACACTTGTGAACGAATAATTTATATTGATTTCTAACTTTAATTCACGTATAACTTAGTTATAGTCAAAACCTTTGCATCCATCATGATTGCAGAGGGACAAGCCGCGTAAATAATATTGTTATCTAATGAATATGAATCTAAAATTTAGGAAGCTTTTGCAAAATTATACCAAGGTTCGTAATTTGGCACGAACTAATGCAATTATAGTTTAAAAAATGGACGTAAGCATTGCCTATAGCAGTCGTGTAAATAGAACTACGAGTGTACTATCTCGTGAGCCATACCCCATGTCTCCCAACCGGTTCCTCCAGCATTCCAGTCCTATGCGATGTAGACACTCCCAGTCTGAAAAGTAATTAATATTTAATGTCTTGTAGATTTCATGATAGGTACACGTCGTAATATGCAAATTGTTTATAGATTTTGTTCATAAATTATTATCTAATTATAAATTACATGAATTTTGTGTTTGTTAAACTTAATTGAATTCTATTTAGACTGACTGGAAATATTAAATGAATAAATACAATATCTTAACCACAGACAACACAGACCTGAATACCAAATTATATTTTATAAAAATCAGAAAAATATTTAGTTATTAAAAATAAATAAATAAAGTAGTATTGTTTTTTAAACTTGAAGACGAGGACTACCACATTCTGTTCTGACCTCAATAAATAAAATAAAGAAATATTGGGCTTATTCAACTGACTTTATATGTGATTATGCTCCGGCTGATCCTAGTTTGGGAAGTTGTATTACGCATTATAACTGCCCTTATGCAGGACATCGTTGGGCGTAATAATTAAGTTGTGACGCAGTTCTCAGCCGCCATAAAAGATATACGCTTCAATGAATTACCTGGCACTTAGACGTCAAGCCTACCTCGGAGTAAGTGCATGTAGTGCCACACGCAAGCGCACTTGAGGATCGTGTGCTTAACAAACAGAAAGCGTTGATAAGTGCGAAGTTGGAAAGAATAATATTGGAGTTTGGTCTGGAGATTGTAGGTTGACGTGTGTGGAAATAGATAATTAGTATACATCATGCGTTCGTGCGCATGCAGGAGCATAATCACATCATTCGAAATACAAAAAACTTTAGCTTTCACGTTTGCTTTAAAATTCCGTTAAAAGTTTCACTGCTTTATCTACCGAGCGCCAATGTTTAACTTGACTATTTTGTTCAATTTTTTTTTGTGCCAAATTGAAAGTTACTGAAGTAGAATGTTATCATTAATCATATATGTACATATCATATTTATATGATAAAATGAAGTTATATTTTAAATTAACAACTTATAAATTAATACACAACAAAATGTTTTGACATTATGTATGGTGAAATTACTAGGAAAGCCGAATATGGTACAATATGCAGTTGTGAAAGAGATGCAAGAGACAAGCTTTAAATTCATCTGAATTAACTGTACTTTACATTTCATACTTCTGTTATCATAAAATCGATCGACTACCTATACAAGTTAAAAATTAATTTAGTACTGATTAAAGTTAGGTACATTTGAAAGATGAAAATTCATTCTAAAAATAATATATTTTATTGGCTCAAGTAGTAGTAATCAATTTACGACTGACGTCCGATTTGGATTGTAAGTGGCAGCTATTGAGGGCACTTACAAAGTCATAAATAAAGCTTAAATATTACTAATTGATATTTTTAATTGCAAGGGTACAGTACTAGAATGGAATTTTATAATTTGAATAAATAAAATAAAAAATAAAAAAACATTATCACACGCAGGATAAACACGCCCGCACGCCGGTTAATTAGTCTTATGTTCGTATGCATTTTGGATTGCATTACTTGCATACAATCTGCACCGTGCGAGTTTAATTACAGTTCTTTAGTTATTTATGATAATAGATTGAGTTTTACATAACTACAACATTGAAGTAATTTCGAAGGCGTAAAACCAGCTTTCTCAACCCGTCTGTACACATCCCGGGCGACAGGCGCGCGGCGTGGCGGGCGGGCGCCGACTTCTCACGCGGCCACTGCGTGCATGTCACGCGGCCGCCTCATGCAATTTATTTATATTCATCAATTAAAGATATTCTATATTACCATTTCATCGGAGGCATCAATGGATTATCTACGATTGACCCAATCTCTATTTAAACTACACAATGATCTATGGGTATGTTTGCGTGATGATTAGATGTCTGAAATTGCGAGTCTGGGGTTGCGCTTGCGCCGGTCGTGGCGGCCAATCGTCGCTGTCACTCGTTTGCTGCGCGAGTACGGTGCGCCCGCGCCTGCTCCTTATTATTAGATAATAGTTTCATCTCTCTCAATTAATTTATATTAAGTAATATGTCCTATAAAAAAATTATTAATAGTCAGCATTTTTTAATAAAGTGATAATTGTCTATGTCGAAGAATAATTTAAATAATAAAATTACTATTGAACGAACGCGAGTGCATCAGAAAGAAAGTAATATAAGTGTAAGTGATAACAAAAATACAATAAAATTGTGGCCATTTTGTGGGGTTATGAATCCTTCAATTGAAATGTCTTTGGATCATCAAATCCCAGTACTGAAGGTAATTGTAATTAGAAAATTACTGTTAGTTTTTAAAACAATACTAACATCAATATTGAAGCGATGTCTAAAAATAAAAATACAGAATATTTAAAAAAGAATCGGTTATAAAAACAACAGTTATAATTGGTTTAAAAATAAATAAAAATTAAACATATTTTTATCACTAAGTACTCGTATGTAAATATTTATATCAACGACAACTGCATATCTAGATAAGGCGATAAGCTTTCTAATTAGTCACTCATTAACTTTAGGTACAAATATCTTTATTATGCCTATTTCAATAATTAACTAATTAATTAATTATTATGAGATGTTATATTGATTTCAATTTAAGGCTGGGGTCAAACTACTATTGATAATAATAATATCGACCGATATTTTTTTAATTTTTCACATCATTTGAAGTGTCTAAAGTTTATGGATGGGGGTTTAACGACCGACGTTTTGTAAGCTTTTTCAGCTATTGTGGTCTCAGCAAGATTGCGGTGTTTGTCCTGATTGTCAAAATTTTTAACAATGTTAAATTGATTGAGTCGATTGTTTAGAATTGATAGTAAAATATTAATAACTTTTTTACCAGTGCTTTTATTTAGCACAACTAGTCTCATAGATTTTTGGAACTTTGTTATAAAACACTAATAAATCACTTTTCAGTAACTTGATTTAGTGATTTAAAACCAGATAAAAGAAAATAAGGTATTTTTAAAATTTAATGTAAAATATGAAAACAATAGTGTGACTGCAGCTTTATATGATAGCTAGGAATGTGGTCTCCAGTTATATTTTGTGGGCGATAGATTCGAAACGGGTTCAGATTACTACCAGCAACTTATCTTGTCACAGGCCAACGACAGGATGTGGGCGCTTATTCCCTATTATTATAATATTAAATTCATATGCATAATAATAATTTGACATTTTGAAATAATATTAATGGAAGACTAAAGAATGTTGAAATATAGTCTTTTAAAACGTCTCTTTTCATTTTACCCAATTTTTTTAAAAACACACTTCTAAATTCTCTTCTAAATGCACGTATTTGCAAAGTGTTCAACGCTTATTTATACGGGTATTTATAGTATAATGTGAATTTTAATAATAAGATGTATATTGATGTAGTTGAAGTAGTAATAAACATTGTATGTGATTAAAATCCCAAAATCAGTTTTAATATTTGTCCTTTTAGCTTCCATGAGCTCGGTGAGTGTTCACAATACTTGCTATACATTGTACATGTCTTATCCCCAGCAATTTCTCAGGACATCTCACGATTTATGTATGTGTGTACGATATATGTATTTCTAATAGTTTTGGTTAACAAATACATCATATTAAATTATAGTAAATCAAAGTAAAGTCTGCTAATAGAAATAATGTGACCAAAATTTTCCAATCAAAAAACAAATATTATTTCAAGTTTAGAATAAACGACATTTAACAATTTAATCAAGAAATTTAATGAAACCTATAAATCTCCTATTCTAAATTTAAAAATTCAAACACAACGGCTATCGACGAATATTCAACACTATATATTTAATTAAGTAATTTACTATCACACTTTCAAAGTTGATAAACTTACAAATATTTTATCAAGGGTCGGAGTTTTAATGTATTTAGTAGTGACATGCGTAGATCAACATCAACCTTGAGTTTCAAATTAATGAAGATTAGAATTGTAATTTCAATTTAGGTTTATGACTAGGATCTGTTTTTGGTGGAATAAAATCACGAATTTATGGTATATAGTATATAATATATATACACTAAAATATACGTACTAATGGTTAAATTCAATAACTGCTATTTTAACATTTGAAATAATGCCGGTAATATTTGTTCATTTGTTTGTATTCGACAGAAATGTAAAAAAAAAGCTTTGTAGAACGATACTTTTTTGATGCTTAAGCGTTAAATTCAAATATGTAGGTTCAGTACTTTTTATTTGATCGTGCAGAATGAGTGAGATTCACGCATTAAAATAACTAGACTAGTACGTAGGTATTTAGGTTTGCTTTAAATAGCTCGTAAAAATCAAAAAACTGTCCATGAAAGTTTGTGTTAGCTGCCAATATTTGATTTTAATGATGTAAGCATCCTGTCATCGGATGTCGATTTTAGAAATAGGTACGTTAGGACTTGCGTAATATGTTTTATTGAAATTACCGAAATTTTACCAGCATAATCTACAAAAAAATTAGAGTACGGGTACATATTTAATTTTCTTTTTCAAGAAATTGGTAACGTGGGTGTATCCATTGCCTTTTTCGAGTAAGTTGTTTTCACATATTAATTTAATTACTCAATTAATCATTTTATTGGAAAGTAAAACGTGTCATAAAAGAGGTATTTACATTATCAGTTAGGTGAAGGGTCGAAATGAAACATAATACATTCCTTTTAATAATAACATATTTTTATCTTTTACTGATAGTTTATTGTCGCCTTATGAATAATAAAAATAGGTTGCAATGTTTGTCCTTTGTGAGATTTAAAATTTAGAACTTAAGATAAAACATATAAGATTGCTTTATTTAGACAAGAATATAAACATATTACGCCAAATGCGAAACATTAAATTTCTTTTTATGAATTTGTCTAAAATACAACTGCTATATTTGGACTTGTATCACATTATATTACAGAACATTTTTGTATCATTACCTTGGATAATGTTTTACCAAGTAAATAAATATTTTAATCACAAAATAAATAAATTTATTCAAATATAATACATTATATATATGTGAATTAATAAAAATTGATGCTCCTAAATAAATCAGTTTAGTCATGTTGTTGACTTACAAATGCGTAAGTAAACCCCCGGTTCCCCTATTGAACAGTGGCCACGCATTGACTACGTGACTTCTACACTCCCTGATCCCATACTATTTGCATAAAAAAGAGTAGAATAGGGGTTGTTACCTGATGCGGGATCAAGATGGAGTTTTCGGTTTCTATAGATAGAACTTCAAATTTAAAATAGTTTTTTTTTAAATAACATATCTGTCGTGTAAGTTTTAACAGATTAATAGTCAGAAATTTCTGAGTAAAAGAAATATATAAATTATAACTTAGGGCCGGTAATTCAGTCATTCTTTAATTATAAGGCAATATTATCTTAATTCAGAATAATTTATTAGGATATTATATAGGATAACATTGGTTGCAAGATATTGATTTATTTCTTTTCAATAAACAATATCTTGTATTAGCTTAGAATAGTTTTTTCTATTAAATATATTTGAATACAAAAATTGTCCTTCAATTGCCCTCTTTGTTATGTAATTGCAAGATTGGCGACAAAACAACTTCATTTGTTTTGCTAGATTGTTTGGACAGCGCACTTGTAAGCGCAGTCACTTATAGAATTCTAAACACTGTCTATAGATATAACATAGTTATGTGTTTATTTATTTTTTGAAGTGTATAGTTTTTTATTCGTTCAATTATTTTTGAATATATATATCTTTTAAACTATTTTAATTAAATTAACGTAGACACGACCAACACATGTGACCTAAAAATTTTAAAGACTAGAAACAATTATAGCCCATTTAAACTCGATGAAAAGTCTTCAATATGTTTATTGAATTTTATTCAATTTATTAGGGTAAGCAGAGAGGCAGAGTAATGTCATATTTAAAATGAAAATATGCAAATTATAAAACTTTCACAATCTCATTTGTTATCATATTAAATAATAACATTGTTGATAAGAAATCGATATAGCAACAATCCTTTGGGTTGAATTATCTTTGCAATGAAGTGTTCGTAAAACGAGTGTACAATACAATTGAAAATACTTCAACAGATTAGCTGCGTATTCTACTCAATGAATGATGAATGATCGGTGCACAGTCTGATACGCAGCGGTTTAGGTAGTTTATGGTTTGTTGGATTCTAGTTTGGAATCAAGGCGTAAATATAAATAAAAAATTAATGATAACAACAAAAAAATACTAGATATGATATACATGCAGTATTAAGCGCCGGTTTCATTGTTTCCTTATATTACCTTTGCGAATTACGTTATTTGCAACTTTTATATTCTTAACATGTAATTTTGCATTATACGTACGTACTTTTTATATACTTTTTATACGTATGTATGCATAAGATAAGGTAGAAAGACGGGCTAGTACAATTGTCTGACTTAATCCAAGATTACAATACGCACGTGCCAATGTGATGACATGTTACATTGACCTGGTCTTCTATGACTATCTATTTTGTGCTGTAGGTGCGCTTGTGTTGTGCAATGCGTGGGTGATGCCTGGGTGCTAGTAGGAAGCTATCACAACTGCATTTCTGAAACAGGTTTTTTTTTTGTAAATGCAACATATTGTAATTAAAATTTGTTTTTGTATTTTGTAAGTGTTAATAAGTACTGCTTTAGATTCAATTTTAATAGTTTGAGAGCACTTCTATGAATTTTGTTATATTTCAAAAAATAAACGTTTATTTTGAAATTTAAAAGATTTATTTTGTTATTAATCAGTTAGAGATCGTTAATATAACTTATTATTATTATGTATTCATATACATTGGTAATTTATAGGAAGTGTTGCATCAGGGCTTTAGATAACAGAGCAATAGTAAAATTTGCTTGGTCTGCAGTGGACCGCATACGAAAGCGCTGACTTTCATGTACATCTGCAATTTCGCTGTGTCAGATATTAAATCTGTCATTTAACGCAACGCCTACGCAATTCAAATGTTGATTCACTTAACTACAAGGTCACAACAAAAATATAAACGAGGAGAAGTATTTAAAGATGAAAAGTTGTGCGAATTTTCCTGCTCAATAGGTGACGCGAAGTTTTCATTCAACATACTTTTTTTTATTTTATTGAAAGCTCAGCATATGACCACACTCCGCCTGAGCACAGACAACTGTTACAACAGTCGACTCCACTATAACGGCTTGAGGAGACGAATGTGCTCTGTCCAAATCAACAGGGCACACTCCTCTCGTTATCTTATTTCTTTATATATTAGGTATTTTTAAAAAACTTTTATATAAAGACAATGAAAATAGTTTCTAAGTATCCAACTATAAAATCTAAGGAAAACCAATAGGAAAGTAAATAACTGCATATCACTACGGGACTAATGACATACGATATGTCATTGACAGAATAAAAGAATTTTTAGATGCTCAACGCCAACCACGTGTCTCGCATATACTATTTTTGAATACAAAGTGAAAGACAGCATCGCTCGCATACTGTTTTGAACGATTTTGAATCATTTAAATAAATATTCGTGATTCTAAAGTTGCAAAAAATAATTTCCTAAGTTCTATAATAAATGTGTAGATTATTGTGTTTACAAAGTTTGAGCTAAAAATTGTCTTATCAATATATTTTTTATCATTTTATTAATTGTTATTGCTGTTTACCTATTGTTGTAACGACCAAAACGAATTTATTTGATAAAATACTTTAAAAATACCAATGATTAAGACATTGTGTATTTACTAGAAAATTATTACCTTTGGTACTATTAAGTAAATTTTATAAAATATACGTATTAGGCCCACTCTTTATGGAGGCATATTATGTAATTATTTTGTACGCTTACAAAAAATATTACTTACAAATTGTTGTATAGTATTGAAATTAATTGATACGACCCCGCATAAACAATTTTTAATAATTCAATAATTATTAGTTTAATTTTTTATTTTAATATTATTTGTGTTTTGGTGACAACCCTAAATTTATAGTGTGAACGAAAATTTACAACTACTTAATAAAAGCATCTAGGGTTGTCACTTACTTTTATTATAATTAATAATAATTTGTTCTCAGTAGACCTAAAAACTATCACTAGCATATTAAAAAATTCTTGACAATTTGCCTGATTCATTCGACAGTTATTTGGCTACAGTTTGATATGTTTCAGTGTACTTGTCAGATTATACTAATTAGCAAAACATTGTATTTACCTAGTTCAGTTGCCAATTTCCTCTGCTAACAAACCCCGGCGCACACGATATGGTTCATTTATAACATACAATAATAATTCGATCCCTAGTACCTACGGATTTTAACATTGAAAACGTGACTATTGGCGTTTTTAGTTCTACAATACACCGATAGGTTTGCAATGATTCGCTCTCTATGAAATGTGTTTTTAATTAAATAATTATTTTAATATATAATATTTTAAAAATTATTTTATACCGACGCGACGTCGATGCGATGTGACATTTCATCTTTTTAATCATTGCAGTTGCGGAACGGGACTGTAAATAAAAGTACTTTTATTAATTTTTTATTTGGTGAGCATGATGTTCTTATTTTGACAGTTTGACGGAAAAGATAATGATGTATATAGTTTGAAATTAGAAACATCACAATATTAAGTTTATAAACATTCAAATGTTTGTTTATTTTGCAGCATTTCATTTTAACGCAGTGAAAGCTTTTAGAACATATAGTTTCTGTTCAATATCAATACATTGAGATGAGCATTAATTGAAGTATCCTTATCGAGAGTTCATTGTACAATTATCTTAACTCATAACTCTTCATTGAGGGACTTCATGACGTATCTGCTGTTCTAGCATTTCAAATGGGTTTATTAAACTTAAGGACTGGACTGTCTTTATCAATTTGCAATTCAATTATTCTGTCTTTCACAAAGGTCTAAAGTTGACCGTTAATTAGAGTTAAAACTTTTTTTTATTATATATTGTTGTTTTTTATTTCTACTTTATTATTTATAATATACGCGTGGCGCCTTTAAATACATATATGAAAAAATAATAAATAAGTTTTATTGTTTGCGTTCGCACGGCGATGTTTTCAGGTTTTTTTTTTAAACTAAACTCACGTTACTCGTGAAAATAAGTTCTAAATGATTAATTTTATGTTACCTAGGATTTTATTATTAAAATTTGGTATCAATATTTGATATTGAGGTATTGAGTCATATTAAACATTTCTTTGAGTTATTATGAAGATTTTATGATAAATAGGCTATGAAATTATTTGCCTATAATACCTATACCTATATCGGTCACTCTTCGTTCCACATAAAATATCAATTATTTTACATTTGATGCGACTTTCATATTTATTCCTTGAATCATATCTTTCGTTATTGTTGTAAAGTCGTTTGCGGTCGTTAGGTTATCATTATATTAATAAACGTTTCTCCTTGAACCGTTGCAAGATATGTTGACAATAGGTAACTAATAAACTATAGTATGTTCCCGCAGAAAGGCGCTGAATTTAAAAAATATTTTTTATTTCTCTTAATTAGTACAAAATGTCAAAGGTACATTTCAAAATTCTCCTCAGATTAAATCTCACAAGATTATCATGAGACAATATTCGTTTGCCAGACTATATTGTACTTATAGGAATTATAACTTGTTGGAATTGAATGTTGTACCTTATTTTATTTAAGCGAATGCTCAAAAATAATTCGTGGATATATCCTTACGAGGAAAAAATAAACTTTAAAGAACCACTTTTTATTCAAGGTTTGTACATCAATATGCAACGCGAGTGTCTATGTTAGAATTAAATCAGATACTTGTGAGTATAGAACACTTCTCCATATGTTCTTCATTCTATCGTTTATATGGCATAATGGCATGTATGTGAGATGTTATTGGAATTAATGAGTGGCTACTTTCACCAGTGACCACTAAACAATTAGTTAAAAGTAAATATAAATCAAATCATTCATAACAATAGTGACGCATCACCTTCGCTTAAACTTTAGAGATTGATGAAAACGGGCGTTAGACATGGTAGGACTTTTAACAGTCGTTTGAAAATAAGTGATCTCGGTGTAAGTTCCTAAACATGTGTTTTTTTAAGCGTAATAATGATTGATTGTTATAGTTATTCTGTTTATTTGTGTAATACGCGGGGTACAATATTACTATGACGATGGCGATTTACAATGTCTTTAACGCGTCGTATTGATGATGTTTATATATTAGGTTCATCATTCTGTCTTTCCGATTGCTCCAAGACATTAATAACTCATGATTAGCTCCAAGTGAATTTTATTACGAAATTGCTTGTACACTTGACTCAACATTGAGTTCTGGAAGCAGCGGGGTGTAATGAAGCATCCGGTGTACAATTTGGACAGATTTACGACCAATAACGAGTGGGTTTGGTTTGGTGAGTTGTTTCTTATTGGATAATGCTTCTGCTCTGGACAGCCGCCAGCCACCATCACGAGCCTGCCCTTTTATAATAGTTATTCTTGAGAATTTGTGAGACGCTCGGTTGAAATATACGTTGCTGACACGCAGGTTGGCATTACGTGATCGTCAATTACACGTGTTTTAACCAAATATTTATTATGTTTAAGAATAACATCAATCATCGTGATCGTGACGAGACTCTGATTAAAAATAATCAAAATAAATGTGCTAGTAAAGTAAAGTCTTTTAAATTATCTAAATGTATCTGCGACAAATAGAATTGGGGAAAGTTTGTTCAGTCGGCCATTATGTGTTATGCTTCAAAATGAATTCGATACGTTAAAATATTCATTGTTTTCTAAATATAACTTTGTTTTTCAACAGCATCTGTTTAGTCTGTGCAATTAGATACACTAAATTGCGCCTTGAATTTAGTTTTATTGTTTTCTTTTACTCTATTTACTTATTAAAAATTAAAAATTATGTTATATTACGATATCAGTTGACAAATAGTTTAAAGAGTTACCGTTTGTTTTTGTTGGCATAATCTTAGTTTTGAGATGCCAGAAAGTCACAAAGCGTACCTTCATTTTCTGGTTCAACATTAACCTACTATGACTGTATATTGGTAGCTAGTTTCGATAGTTTATTGGCTTGGAGGTACTTTTTGCAATTATTAGTGACGTCAGTATCTCTCTATCCCGGTGTTTCTGACACATATCGGAGACGCTGACCTTGTTTCCAATAAAAGTTAGGATGAGGTCAAGGCACCAGGTTGTCCTACTTGCGTTACAGGGTCAATACTTCTAAAATAGGTTGACGTTCGAGAATTTCTTATTTGTTGTTTCTGTTCTTTAATTCGAAGCACTTATATAAATTTTATATGTAATTATTAATTTATGTATATGTATGTTGTATGTTGTATGTTGTACCTTGTTTCAGAAGAATCATACGTAATGTGTCTAAAATATTCAACTGTTTTAGTGAAATATAGATGTTCATAGAATTACGTGCTATAAATGTTTTTATGTTTAAAATACATTTTATTATTTTGCAATTACATTCGAAAATTGTATTATATGTTAAAAATAAATTAATGATGTCATTAAAGGATTTTTTAAAGTAGTTAAATTCGAAATTCAGAAAGAGTTTTTATTTTTTTGCAAAAGGATCGAAGCTATAATTATAAACGGATTTAATGGAGTTATTAATAGAAATTAAATAAGTCTCCAAGATAAAAATGTGAAAGTAATTTTGATACAGCAGCTGGGCGTATGTGTAGGTGGGAATGTGCGCGAGTTGTTTTTTCAGTTTGACGTTTCAGTTGTATTTTCGGGGGGTGATTTACAATGACTAATATAATGTACAATAGTGCTGAATGTATTTTAAACGTTATTATTATATAATCTAATCTAATACGAAGACTACATTTTGCGATGAAATCTAACAGTTGCAATAAGTCGCATATAATTTAGTTAAAGCTATGAAAATTATAATATATAGAATACTAATATCAGTGTTATATACCAGCGGTTCTCAAACTTTTTTGGCGAAGGAAAAAGCCTTAATATAATTCTAAAAAACTGATCTATATGTATTTATGAATAATCATATTGCAATGTAATATTACGCAATATTTAGTTGGAATATTTAGATGTAACCTTATAATCTTCCTTTGGTAGGTATTTTTTGCAGCATTTTAGCCCTAGGGTTCCGCGGAACACACTTTGAGAATGGCTGTTATATACAATTGAGTGAACTTGTTCGAATATCTCAAAATAATGTAAATATATGCCAGTACGAATGTACGGAACTTATGATACAAATACTACCTTAGTTTGGGAAATAATAAAAGTCCAAATAAAAAATAGTTTGTAGTAAAATGACCGTCTGATCTGTCTGTCTGTCTGTCTGCACGTTAATGTAAATGATTGTTTAAATTATAAACACATAAGAATATCCAGTTTCAATAAACTACAATGAATTACTCATTATTATCAATATGTAATAAAGGTTTTTTTTATGACAGAATTGTATATAAAAACTTGAATTTCAACTTCAAACATATCTGATAAGAATCGTTATTGACTCACCGATTTATATTTTAAATTTAACGATAAGAGAATACAATCTTATAATTTGTAGCTATTATTAAATAATATGTTATCATGTGCTATATTTTTGTGTGTTATGAGGCTTAATGTCTTATTGCCAAAAAGCGATTTATCTTATCGAGTTCATTCACATTTGACATTCAGCGTTTCATGATATTCACACACAATTGTTTGGAAAATTTGTCAATTTCATATTGAAATCGCTTTCTGTGTAGAACGTACAGGTGTTAAATCGCATTTATATCGGTCGTTAGGAAACGCATGCGGTTACGGGAGTTTTCTAAATATTCTAATGAGTCTATTCGGATACTAAAGTTATATCAGCAAATAGCCCTTGGCTTCTAATTTAATAACTAGAAATTTCTCTGCCAGAGTCGGCTGAAGCGCCATCTATGAGTGGATGGCGGAAACACCATAAATTGTTTAGATTGATTTTTTTCTGTTGGTAAACAATAATGATTCTTCGTGCAAAATTATATGTCATGTACGAAGAGCGATATAGGTACTAATAGAACAATAGTTCAGTTTTAGTTCAGTGCGCGGTAACATTTCCTAGTAGTAGGTACTTAGTTCTCGCCCGACACGACTCTGATATGATTATTAACAGTGTATTCAAAGTCGGTCAATGATCTATACATGTTCATAATATAAACATGACTTGTAGACCTCGAGTCTGCCTTGACTACGTAGCAAGGTCTAAACTACTTTATGAGGTTCCGTCAATTAAAATAATTCATTAATGTTTTATAAGGAGTTTTGGCGGGCAATAATATATTGCTAATTATCGGTTGTAAATTATATTCCTAAATATGTGTATTTTTTTAATCCGACTTCTCAAAAGCTTTACGTAGAAGTATAAATTTCAAATAGACCCATTGAAACGAATACAATTTAAGAGTGTTACTGTTTAAACAACAAAAAAAAAAAACAAATTTTACGTAATGGACGATACATTGAGTATCCGTTATTTAAAACGAAGAACATATATAAACAGTAATGGAACCAGGATTTCTTGTTTTAGCTTTTTTTGACTTGACTGTATGATTGTCAATATTACTGTTGTAATTATATAAAAAATTATATTTAATAATAAACAATGAGTACGTATTCATTTCTAAAAGTAGCTTTATTAATTTTCAGACGCAGATGAGTGGGGATCGCGCTGGCTCACAGTGCGGTCTGACGTCGCTGTTGCCGATGTCGTGTAGAGGGCGGGCGGCAGCGTTCGCACGTGACTTGCATTCGCGTCTGCGTAACCTCGGCGTCAACCACGACGATGACGGCGAAAGCAGCTGGCTCGCACGTGACTCACAAACGCTTCGAGCCAACTCAACATCTCCGAGAGATGCAGACACGTTTTATGATTTTGAATTAGAATGCGAAAGTCCTTCCAGTCCTGTTGATGAATTTGATGCACCATTCCCTGATCGATCGCCTACCGATGATAAAGAGCCACCCTTCTATGATATTGAATCGGATTCCGATCTCAAAGAACAAGCCTCTAAATTAACAAAAGTGAAGGAAAACAAGTCAAGGAGTAATGGGTTTCGGTTTTCGTCAACTTTTTACACAGATCACTCTCCCATTAAGGTACAACCTGCTCCCAAGCAGAACGGCCATGCGGACAAACCATTGTTTTCACCAATTACTTTCGAAGGGTGCGCTCGGAAAAATTGTCAAGACGAGGTAGATTTTGTGCCACGACCATCCCCTGCAGACGAGGAACGTCTAACTCTACAAACATTTGATAGTGACTCAGAATTTGAGTCAGCGAAAAGTGAACCATCTGATTGCACAGACGAAGGTTTTGAATTTGAAAGCAAAAATTTAAATAATGAAGATTGTTTAGAAAACGTATCGTTAACAGAAAATGAAATTCCTGAGAATGTAGTCTTTTGTGAAGTTGAGTTGACGGAAAAGCAAATAGAAACTGACGAAATACTAGAATTTCCGATTGAAAGTGTAGTTGCTGAGGCATCTAATAAGGAATTGTCTCCAGATCAAGAAGTCGAAGTTGCTTTACTTAATGTAGATACTAAGGATGACGCATCAGATGAAATAGAAGAAGACAGACCTCAACGAGTTAGACGTTGTTCTTCATTAAAAACTGGTAAAACTCCGCCTGGTACTCCTGGACGTAAAAAAATTGTACGTTTTGCTGATGTGCTAGGTCTGGATCTTGCCGATGTGAAAACGTTCATGGATGAAATTCCTGTTGTTCCTAAATCAGCATATAATGATCTCACAGGTTGTGATTTACTGCAAAATTCTCCTCCAGTACGTCCCGTGCCAAGATTCAGTTCTCTGTCACTCGTTCCATTGTTCCAATTACCACGCGATGTGACCGACAAACTAGAAAAGCAGAATGTTTGTTTAGAATCAGCGAAGGTCGGCGATGGAATTCATATGACAGTATGTGGATCAGTGCGTGTCAGGAATCTCGATTTTCATAAGACTGTACACATACGGCACACAATGGACAAATGGAGAACTTATACCGATCTACAGGCGACATATGCAGTTGGTTCTTGTGATGGGTATTCAGACAAGTTCCATTTCGTATTGTACGTACCCTGCATATCATCCGGTCAAAGATTAGAAATAGCCGTCCGCTTTCAGTGTAAAGGGCAACAGTTCTGGGACAACAATAGTGGCGCTAATTACTGTTTCGATTGCTTGGCTTTAGGGGCCGTTTCTTACGGGACACCTGCATCTTTGGGCCTCACTGTCGATTTGTATCCATCGTTTTACTGACGCAGTA
The DNA here is from genome assembly GCA_028551675.1 of Tineola bisselliella. NCBI lineage: Eukaryota > Metazoa > Arthropoda > Insecta > Lepidoptera > Tineidae > Tineola > Tineola bisselliella. The sequence continues at coordinate 21,235 of JAPWLS010000426.1, read as the reverse complement.
TGAACGGGTGAGAGGATGTCGAGGCGGAATGCCTGTTATGTTAATTGTGAGGATGATTGTAACATCTGTTTCTGAACCACGGCGAGATCTTAGAATGGATTCAAACTGTGTACGAATGACTACGTTAATAGTAGTATAATCGGATGTCAATTATAAAAGCCAGTGTCGGCTGCGGTGTCTCACTAGTCACATTCCCGCACCAGTTCCATCAGTTTCGAGCAGTTCCTATGCCACAGTACAGTGGTGCCAACGTGAACAAACTAATCATTAACTGAGGCTTCGTAAAGTATATGTGATAAACTCTTAAAGTAGGATAGGTTATTGAAGCACATGAGTGCCATGTTAAATGAAATATTAATATGAACAAATTGCCTATTTCTTACTGTAAGTCAAGAGTCCTCGAGGACAATAAATGCTGATATTATAAATTGTAAAACTATAGGTACATACATACATAGTATGTGGGTGTGTGAAAGGGCCGGATGTATCGTGCGAGCGTCGAATCAATTAGTCTGAGAGAGATGGATACTGATGTTATTTTAATATATATATTTTTTACGAAACTATAATTGTTAATATGAATTTAGCCTTAAATATGGTACAGTCAGTTTCAAAAATATTTAGTAGAAGACACGATTCAAAATGAAAATTTTTGGGCAGATTGGTCGTGTCGATATTTTTGATGTTGACTGTACATCACTATATAGTTAACTAAGGCATATTATTTTATCCACAACGATGTAGTTAGGTTTAATTGTAGATTTATTATGACATATAAAAATAATATTTTTGTTATATAATCTGTAAATTATTGAACTGATTTTCGTCATATGCAATAAATTTTATCAAATAATAATGTATGTTAACTTGTTGTAAATAAATTTCTTAATCAGAAATGAATTTTATATAGAATTTATATTTTTAACTTCGTCTATTTTTCTATGAGATTACTTACACACATTGTACTATCGATACGTATAAATGGAGTATATGAATGATAATGTAATATAATTTTGAATTTGGAATTTGATTTTTTTTGAATATTTTTTTATGTATGTACCTGAAAGGATTTAAAACAAGTGGCCATATTATTTTTAAAAATTATTAATAACTGGATGTTTTTTTTAATTTGAAAGAATTCAATGTACACAAATATTTTGTTTTATTTGACCTCCTTTTATCTTAATTCACCTTTTAGTACAAAAAGCATATGATAATTCACAATGATGCACTGTTTAAAGTAATTATTAAATTTGTAAACAACTTATTAATAAATTGTTTATTTATATTACAGACGATCGTCTCAATGATAAAATAAACTCTTTGTTTTATACATTTTATAATAAAAGTCATGAATATAAATAAACATGTATGTTTGGGTTAATTCATTATGGTGTGATCGGCGGAGTGGTTAACGGAGTTTTTGGGCTCTATTCCCGATCAAAACAATTTTTACATTTTTTTTCGGTTTCGCCTTCATATTGCCTTTATTAAAGTTATTTTTTATGAAATAATAAAGCCTTTAAAAAAGACAAAGTATTTAAAATAACAAAACAAAACGTTTTTTATATATTTAATAATTATAGTATACGCTATAATAAAAATAAATAGTTTTCGATAAAATATTACTCGAAATCCAGGCAAATTCTATCACATTATAACCATTTGAAAAAGCTTGTTAATGTAAGAACACAATAAGTAACTAATTTAACATCAGCGAACAAGTTATGACTCTATCTCTCATTAGTCGTGACCGGGAGTCATATCACTGCATACAAGGTAAGAGAAGTCTGTTACCATTTGGCTAATGAATTCAATGATTTAACACATCCATGACGAAATGCCTCAATGGACGCAGGGCCTTACACTTAAACTACAAATAATGAAGAACAATAAACAACAAAAACAACATTTAATACTGAATTTAATATGATCAACAAAAAAGGCATTTCATTTCTTTTTTTTACTAAATTAAAAGATCAATATGGCTTCTTATCACGTTATTTTATTTCTCTTTATATCTGACACTTCGATGCACTTGGAGTTTGATCACGACGAAGCTGCGACGCTTTCGAAACGTCAGATTAATAATACATAAATACACGCGATAATAAACCGCATAAAGTATTTTTAAGTAATGGACTCGCGAATAACATCAAACATCACCACACAAAGTCTTAATTTAGTTAAAAAAAATTATATATATTAAAAATTTATTTATTATAATGTCTACTTAAATCTAGATTAAAAACTAAATTAGGTTTTGAGATTGTCTTAAAAACTACACTAGAACGAAAGTTATTTCAGTCTTTAAGCTGCCGCTTCATTTCGCGTACACCACACGCATTCACTTGACACAAGCTTTTGAAAGCTATATTAATTACACGTTAATAAATAAACAAACAATCCAATGCCTTTTTATTACTTAGTCTGACTGGCACAGTCACGTATTCATAATTTGAGACGCCTGAATTTAAATATATATTACATAAAAGTTATCTTCAGTATAAAAATAATCAGGCGTATAAAATAATTAACAAGCTGATAAAAACATATATATTTTGATATATGTTTTCTTTGAATTCTGATTCCATTTAGCGTAATTTCACACCAATTGAACATAAGCAGCAAGATTTTAAGTTCTCTCTATTTTCCGAGCGTTAAGGTCTTAAATGTCGTTTACGTCCTGTTCTTCTTTTCATTCTTCTATGGGCACGTTTCTGTCTAAATGTTTTAGTTGTAGTATCAATTGGCAGAGTAATTGCAGGATCTCGTAACGCTTTCAATTGCATGTGAAGGCGTTGTTTACAAAATTCATAAAATTCTATTTCTCTTGTGAAATTAGCGCGGACAATGTTTTTGACCTCCTCAGAAACTGGTGGTTTGAAGTTGTTTCTGTTTATTCTGTTAAATGTGTTTAATTCCTCTGAAATTTGAATAAGGACACATAAAAACTCCAGAATTAATAAAAGAGGGGATGAAGCAAGGAAGAAGGGAAAGGGGCATTATTCTATATGTTCTATTTTTGGAAACGGTTATCATTTGTTTTTTTTTTATAATGGAATACAAATGTCATTTGTTTGACCTTCGATACAAATTTGAAATTATAACTCTCTGATCTTGAACTTAGATTAATTAATTAAAATGTAAATTTTGAATATGGAATTCTGGCATACCTATTCTAAAATTTCATAAACCGAATCGCGTCCACCCTCGAGTATAAATAGATATATTATGTTTAATTACCCCAGTAAAGTTTAAAGGCACCCGTGAAGAATCGTGGTATATATTTCTCCAGAGCCAGCAACGTCGAGTTCATGTCTTCCAATACACCGACCACTGCATACTGCTGTTCTACCACACGTTTGGCTCGTTGCAACGCCTCTACCGTATTAAATGGCCTGCAATAAGAAGACAATACATGCACAAGCATATTTTGTTTATTTTCGCTTTTTATTCTCGTAGTCCCTATCCTAAGCTAATGCTTGTATCATAGAATGACCGAATTATTTTGATAAATTCGAACACGGGACTCTTGATTAGTAATGAGTTAACATTAGGAAAATGAAGTATTAGGAATGAATGAATTGAACTTTAGGGTATATTCATTTGAATATAACAAGCTATTTTTAGCTTAAATTAAATGTATCAGCATTGTTATAGAGTCTTAAACAGTAAGAAATTGTATTTTGGCAACTTTAGTATTATAAATAAAACAGAAGATTAGTTTTCAACATTACCGTTAGAGGTCTCTAATTACAAAACCATTATAACAAATACTAACGTGCATTCAGGCTCATGTCCACAGAAGAACAATGTCTGTCGACGATGGTCTCCGATGCCCTCGTGCGTCTCCCCTTCTAAGTACCGACACTCACGGTCTCCGCTAAGGACGCACGTCTCAAAATCCTGAAGAAAAAACTTTATGAGAAACCCGCTCAGGAGTAAGGTAGGCAGTATGATGGTGGTTATTAAAATTTAGTATTCAGTGTCATTTAACTTATCTAATATGAAAACAAATGAAAAATTTTTTAAATGTTTCTTTGTTTCTGCCTACCCTGAAGATACACATACGTGAATTATACATAATAAATTTAGTATTAGACCGACTGCAAATTGATGACGTCATCAAAATACATCCAGTTAAACGCTCGAGGCATCAATCAATATGTTATTATTGGCAATTGTTATACAGTTCGCACTTGTACCGTTTCCTAATTAAAGTTTGACGCGCTAATTTGCACCACATCACGGACAAACAATCGCAGACACTATTGTTATTTTGTAATAAAAAGTTCTGAGGCATGTTAATTTTGTTTCAAACGTCCCGATGATTTGTGAGAGTTAATATTCGATAATATACATACATTTGTTCCGAGCTAAATCAACAATAAATTAAGACAACACAAATGAATATAATTATAAAGTTTCTTCCATCATTTTAACTTTAGTCTTTTATACTATATGTTATATATCATATACTGTTAATTATTCCGAAAATATGTCGTAAATACATGTCGAATATACCTACCTATATTATGTTTACGGCGTCCCATCGCGACCACGTCCGCTGCGACGCTTTCAAAAAGTTAAATTATTTGCTTTTAAGTTGTGCCATTGATAATAAGTATTTAGAAAAAGTAAACAACATTATTTATTGTTGAATTTGCGTGGATAAAAGGTCAGATAACCTATTTATTACGATATAATTTTATTTTGTTCGTGACTTAACGTACTCGTTTGTTCGACGTCTCAATATGATTGACTGTATCACTTGCTAGGGTCAAAATGGATCACTTCCATCATTCTAACGGAGAGTGGAATATGCAAAAATTCATCGACAATGCCAATAGCACAAAAATTTTCAACACATTTGTAGTTATCATATTTATCAATAACCATTGGCTTGCGGTTACACAGACATGGTTTTTGAAATAATTTAAATTGTAATTTTCTCAAATAGACTTTTACATCGAAAACTATTGATCTGCGATCGTGCATGGTTTTCAATAATAATCTCTAATAAAATTTATTTTGGCAAATAAAGAGCAGTTTGTAAATTATCCCTTAAATTATTGATGACTAAACATCCTACCTAATCCGGTCATAATAATCATTATCAAATCATAACATAATTTAAAATAATATATTTTTAAAATGTTTTGACCAAAATTTTAATTATTTGAGACACTGACAGCAAGAAATAGGTCGAGTTACATATCCTATCTGATCATAGATTCTGCTATATAAATTTAGTTAAATCTTCCCAAAAAGGAATCTGCATCTTGTTTTCTTTGAGAACTAGCGAGTAGGTACAACGCTTTTACAATTTCTTGTAAAAAAAGGACATTATATATTTTTAAAATAGTTAATTCAACAACTCGTTACTTTCGTAATTTAATAGTTTTAAATGTGTAATTGTTAAAATTAACCCATATATTTTATGTTTTTGTAAAAATAAAATAATGTATAAAATGCATTATGTATTATAATATATAATATAAACTAATTTAAAAGTAATACATTAATAAATTATCATTTGAATATTTATAGCTGTTAATGTAATGAAATGAAAGAAAAAAAGAATTAAGAAAAACTAACATCGTAACGATTTAGCGAGTTCGCGCGATCGAATTACACGCCTGTCAATGTTCTGGAGTTATGTTTGACTTATAAATACCATTAAATATTAATTTGACTTTAACTGTCAGTAATATCAGTTTAATTATTTTTAAAATTTGTAGAAATTATTGTCATTAATTTTTTGTATTAAAACAAATAAAGCGAATAAAATGCGAAACTATCGGTCACGCGTTGAACTAAATACTTTAATTGTTTTGTTTAATTTAATTCAATATAACCAATATTATCTGAAATAATCATTATTATCAATAATTAAAAATAAATGTAGCAACGATATATTTTCATAATTTATTACACGAAAAAGGTGTACAAATAATAATACAGAACCGCCATTATAAATAAGTAGACTCGAACTTGGCCAATTTTTTCGTATTTATGACGTATGCATTTACATGTAACGGGGTATGCACGTGACCGATTGATGTAAATTGACGCAAAGATGTTTTGCAAATTACAATTACATTTTATGTTTAATTAACAATCAGGCATTAGCAATGCGGACGTTTTTACGAGGGTAATTTCAACTTATTCATCGTAAACTGTTTGTTCTCATTTAAATTAAAGTTATAACAGAAGTCTGGTGATAAGTGGTGGACCTACTTTTCTAAATTGCACATTATTTTATTACTTGATTATTCAAAACTGTAACAAAAGTAAAGATTCCACTACTTTATTATAAATAACTGAAAAAGAAACCTAATGCTGCAAAGACTTTGCTCCCTTTGCGTTAAAATAAAACACTCGTGAAAACACGACATAAAACGGAACGTGAGTTTTATTCCCATCATCATTTCCACTCAGTAAAAGGTAGTTTGCAATAAATAAAACATTAAATTACCTTCTTCAGCCAAGCAGGATCAGGTAATGGAAGATCAGGGAAAGCTCTTTTCCTCTCAACGTAGTACCAAGGTGCTCGTACATAGTAATACCATGAGATAACACGCTCAACAGGATCCCTGACTACATTCACATAAATTGGTGAATTGTAGCCGAATCTGTAAATTTATTAAGCCACAAATTACTTATTATTATAACCTATGTTAGTCATAAAATTTTTCAACTTTAACACATTACAACTAGAAAAACCATTGCCATTTTTATATTTAGATCTGCTTAGTATGCACGTTTAAGACAGAAAAAAAATATGATAACAAAAAAGCAATTTTAAAATAATACCAATTGCCGGGTTCTATTATCGATCTACAAAATCGCAATTTTACAGGAAAACGGTTTAAAGTTGTTATTTATTATTCGTTGTTGTAAAAATTATATTTGGAAGCCATAATATTTCAACAAAAAACGAAAATATTAGGACTATCTTAATAGCCGCTTAAATAAATATACATTAAGTAGTAAACTAAAAAACAATTGAATAAACAAAACACAGAAGAATTAAATCAATCAGCTACAGTTAATACGTCACAATAATTATTGTTAGGATATCCACATAATCGATAAACAATAGGAGCAAAACAAAAAGAGAACAATCGTCCTCCTTCATCCATTCTTACAACTTAATTATATCTAATAAGAGAACGCGCAATTAATAACTTATATCTGATACATTAATCATGCTCGTAGGATCAGTGGACGCGGATTAATGATACTTTCGGTTATTAGATTCGAGATTGATCCATTATTGTGACCCACACAGAAAATGACACAAACATTGACTTCTGAATAAAAAAGAAATTAATCCACGCATATTTAGTCATCTACCTAGGGTTACAAGAGACATTGATAATTTTAACGTAAACAAAAAAAATCTCAACGTATTTTTGCTAAACAAGTCCTACTATTCAATTGGTGAATTTGTGAATGACATTTTGTTAGTTTAATTTGATATTATTTAGCATTTAAGGTTGACATTAACATTATAGTAAATTTTAATTGTATTTAATTATTTGCATGACATACGCAATTTGTAAAATTTGCGATAACCATATTTATGGAAAATAGTCATAATAAAATTTATTGGACAAACAAATACATTTTTAGACTTGCATTTGTGCCGCATGCGGAACGCGGGAGTTCTGAAATATATATGTGTACGATGAGGTTGATAATAGAGGAACCAGTTACAATGAGTATTTGTCTGGTATACAGGGAATACCCGCCTAATATATATATGCTGATGCAAGTAATTGACTTCTGAATTCTATCACCAACTCGCTATAACAATAATAATAATAACGCCTATAACCCATTCAATAAATAAGTACATAAAAATTTATATAACGAATATAAAATGATCTTCCGACTGTACTTTCGAGCGCTCATTTGACGAGTGTATTTCATTGCATGCTTTTTGATTGATGTTCGCACTCTGCGGCAAATCTTTTTATATATTTTTTTCTACCCATTAGCGAATAAGAGAACGCATGATTTGCGGTCAAATATTGTTGTGCTATTTTAACGCCCAGGTATTGAAGTTAGGTTTAAAATCTTTTCATACTAGGTCATGACAGACCGTTGAAAATATAAATATAATAATATGTATACACACACATATATATATATGTATGTTATAGGTTTGTGTAGTACTTACCCTGATACCTACTATATAGCATATTGTATAGGGCATTGTATGTACATGTGTTTATTTATATATACTATTGAACAAATACATGAAATGATCTGATAGAACTTTATGAGTCGTAAAATAACGGACACGTGTTAGTTTATGCCTTGTTAGATAATTGAAGTAATTTGATGTATCCTTTACGGCTGTTAAATTTGTTTACAATCGGTATTAAAGAAACGTTAACTTTGTTAATAAAAAATAAATATTATAGTTGATATTTGAAATAAAGTTCTTCAAAGAGGTTAAAATATAGTTCAAATCTTTAAATTATAGAAGTTATTGCTTCCGCTAATGGACTCCACTTTGGCTTAAGGTCAATTTACATAAATAATTAAAAAATTATACCTCTTACATAAAGCTAAATCAAAAATATTAATACACAAATACGTCAAATGATTTATTTAGACAAAATCTTTTGAAACTGAATATAATTTTGAAATTTCGTCGGTAAGTACATTCCAAGCATATTAATTGGGTGCTTAAATCTTTATTACGTGAGATTTATTATTTATATTTACCTACAATAATAAAATACAATTTCCAGCTATAAACAAAATGACCTTTCATTTCTATTGTGACATATAAAGTGAAGTAATTACCTTGTAAAATTGGTATAGCAAACGTGTTTTATGTATGCGGCTGGTGGAGTATGCGCTGACACTATTCCGGCTAATACTTCTTGATCTGCCGGAGCTAAACGTATTGTTTCCACTCGCTGAACAGCATCTCGATGGAAACCTGTAAATACAAAAAAACATTACATACTTTGCTTCAAGTCTAGTTTGTAACATTTTAAATACAGAATCGTTTTTTGTCTCAGTTATGTTGTGTGCTGTAAAAATTATTTATTCATAAAACAAATAAAGTTACGTAGTTTACATAGCATATGTTTAAAGTTCCAATGCAAAAGTTCAAATGAAAATAAAAATTAGTATTCTTATATTTTAAATCCCATAAAAACCCATAATCGTGCACATTTATTAGACAATAATCCATTATAAAGATATTCCTTGATTAAATTATTAAAGGAAGGACTGATTGCACCAAATTACAATATTTAAACATTTTTTACCAAAATGGTTTCGCAGTGATAATCGTCGTAAAAGCTCCATAAACGTTTGACTTCCAACTTTGGGCACTCTGTTAAAGAATAAGATATCCACATCGGAACGAGCTGTGTTATTTAATTCCCATGGTTCAGGGATGAGGACTTCATCTAATACTTCCTGTTCCCCTTGCTCTTGAGAATCATCTGGCTCTGCTTCCAAGGTTCGCTGAGGCTTATGGCGTTCCTGTAATGAAATAACAATAATAAAATAGTCGATTCGAAGTAAAAAACTAAATTCCACTATGCCGGCTCATTTTTGGAATTTTACAAAATCTCACTGTTTATGAAGTACTTTGGTTTTTATAATTTATCTTGCAATTAAAGGCGCATTAGCATGAAGTCGTAAATACTTAGATACAGGATCCTTATAAAGTTATGTGGTTCAATTATTCAGGCGTGATTTGGAAAATTATAAATGTGAATTTTCACCTAAATTTATAATTTCGTTATAGGCCTTAATAATGTCTACTGTCTTGTCTTATTTAAAAAAATAAAATATAATAAACCTCTAAATATGACAAATACAATTTTTACGTTCCAATTTTAAATGTTGTTCAAAATTATTCCCTTACATCTTTTGTTTTTATTTTAAAGTAATTCTTGTTGGTCGTTATTAATTATTGTATGTCACCAAATCAATATTATAATATTATCGAATATTGCTAGTAATACACTTACAAAACCTTCGTGGTTAGTATGTCTTCTAATAGCTTCAACAGCCTCTTTATACTCTTGAGCTGAAGCGTAACCATGTTCAGTACGCTCATTAATATCTTCTGAAACAAGATTTTAGGTTTTTATCGGAGCTCTAAACTCTTTATTGATAGGTTTTAGGTAAACGTATTATTTATATAAATTATATTATTTTTATATAGAAATAGTTGTCAGTATGATAAGGCCCTTAATAGTAAAGTGTAGTTTGGACTTGTGAGTATGACACCTATATCCGATAAATTATGACTTATGGAATCTCAAGTATGCCCATGTAAGCAAATCGTATTTTTCTTACATTCTCTTGTAAATAGGGGTTTGAGACAGCATTATAATGTAGTACCAATATGAAATTACATTTCTAGAAGACGTTAGATGTAATAGTAGGTTTCATGGCCTACATGAATTAGCCGATAATTTGTAATAAAAAAAGCTATAATGGTAATCAAAATTATATGTAGTCATTGGAAGAAATTGTTTGAATAATACGTAATACTTATAAGGTTAATGAACCTTATATAAGTTACATTTAGAAAAAAGTAATTGTTTTTGCATTATTATAGCTGCTTAATAAATGAATGAATGTCACATGTGTAAATAACATTGGCTATGGGTTATTTTGTGAGCATATTAAGTAGAACTTGAACTAAACTGGCTGGTACAAGACCTGACTCCTTTTCTCTTTATATTTTTTTTCTTATTCAGTATTATAGCCCTTTGTTATTTATTATGTTATTATTATGTATGTGTTGTATATGTGATGTTCTTTTTTTATTTATTATTTTATTTTAAATGTTATTTTTTCTCTGCACCTACTATTGCAACCTTTTTATTGGTTCTAATTAACGCCTAAGTGTATTAAGTTCACATTTATACTTAGTGGAATGGAATAAAGTTTTAAAATAAATAAATATATAAAGTTGTTATAATGCCATAAAGAAGGAAAGTAAGTAATAAGCCTGTATGGGAAGTGGACTTTAATGGACATTGTTTTTTTTTTGTTATATTTACGCGAAGAAAGCTAGAATTAGTGTGAGATTCGTCCACTTTCATCTCTAAACGAACAAAGCTTACAATATGCTCAGATGGTCTCTTTCGATATAACTTTAATAGTCTTTTGTATTCAACAAAGTTTCTTAACGAAAATAAACGCCGAAGTAGAACATGCGTAGATGAAAGTAAACAAATAAAACAAAAGTAATTTTGTACACATGGTTGAAGTTTTGCGTCGCTCTAATTATAACAATAAGCTAATTAGGTTTTTATTAAATACAACAATTGTGTAGTGAAGTAAGTAAACTCTACTACTTGCTTATAGATGGCGCTATCCAAAATGTAACACACATCCTATAATTTAACATATGCGTATATCATCAGAAATTTGTGATTTACGGAAAGGTCTATTTTTTATTTAACGATTCTATAAAAGTAAAAATAATAATATTGTTTTTTATTTTCACATAATAAATAAAAATTAAATAGGAACAAGTTAAATCAATTTCATTCATTAATAATTTACTATTTCGTTCTTGGTTCGTCACGTAATTATTTTGAAAATCATATAACAAAGTCTATTCAAAATATTATATACCTACCAATAACGGTTTCTGAGAGAAGTAATTGTTGTATCTTATAAAAATTTCGTCACGTCTATGATCGTGGTTTCGCTTCGTGCAGAATAAATTTTTTAAAACGGGGTCCCAACTTTTGGATCGGTATCGAATTGTCGTGACAGGAAAATAGTTTAAAACGTCTTTGGTAACGCACACCAACCTACAAATGTCATTCAAATTGATTTCTGACCGAGTTATACGGTTTCAAACATTTAACGATTACTCTCCACGGAAACATCTCGCCGCACACTTCTGTTGATATCTCGCGCTTCCGTGGACACTCGACTGATATGATTGATTACTTTCTATACTTACATTAATTACTCACTGGTTAATTAAACGTATCTGTGGCAGTCAATTTCGACCTGCCGACCCGATCTGTGATGATGATTACATTAGCAGCTATTTGCAGGCTTTTACGTGGGCGCTACCTACTGTACAGTATGAATTTAAACTACTTTTTTTTTAATAATTAATTATTCGCGATTATTGATCTTTCGGATAATGAGGCATGAATAACCAAACTTTCGAGTTTACTCGTCATCATTCATAATGTACTGAAAATTATTATAAAAAAAACAACTGTCATTCTGATTATTGAGTTTTATTTTGAGATTGGTAAAAGCGGTTTAAAAATACATTTAGAATAATTTTACATCCATCAACATAAGTACTTAAATGTTGTACTTTATTAAATATGCTTTTGAATGCCCACCATCATATGAAAGGACAAACTCGACTTTAGCAATAAGAATATAGTAGCCACGATACGCCTATTAGTTAAATTTAATGTCTGACATAAAACTGATTTTAAAAGTTGCTAATCTTTGTATGATTGATATGAAAACTTAGAAATGTATTTAATTATGATTTATTTATACAAAAACATTAGATAGCGTAATAATGGCAGTTAACGAGACGTTAACACATGAAGCGTGACCCCTGTGTGAATGATTACATATTTTTTATCATAGTTTACATTACATTCTTAAATTGCCCTAACCACTAAGGAAATCATGTACCTAATAAATAAAAAACGAACACTCGCTATCTATTTACCATTAAAGCGAATCAAAATGTAATAAGCTGTTCCCGAAAGCAACATATAAAAACTACATCTTCATCTCGACTGATACATCTACAAATAGGGTTGCCAGCCGATTTAATTTTCTCTATTTTTCTTACTTTGTATTATATAAAGACAATTAATACAGTATATTTTTAAAATTGATGAATATACGTAAAAAAAGAATTTAGAAATAGTTACAAACATACCCTTAACCTAGTATTTAAAAAAAATGAATGTGTGGCGGATGTGGCGTGACTTGCAGTTGGCATTATGGCATTATAGGCAAACGTATCAAATCACATCATACAGTCGATGAATGAAAGTGGTAACCCTAACGTACTCTTATAACGGACATGTGGAAAATAAAAGAAACCTACTCTGATAAAAGTAATAATGATATCACTGCCAAAAAAATATATCGAATTTGTGTAGCGGAGCATATCCGGCCAATATAGATTCCATTGTGACGCGCTTAATTGACGCGAAAATTATAACTTATTCGATGAGATACGTTCATTTAGGTCATTATAATATTAATGAAATTAATGAATGCGCCATCATGGAAAGTGAAACGTGCTAATGAATCATAGATTATTAGAAAATAATATTTAATACTGTGATAGGAGATTGTCTAGAATGATTTCCACACTGGACTTTAATTGTATGAGGCCGAGACTGATTGTCAACGGAAACGTAATTGACTTTTTTGTGAAAAGGTGAGTGATAGTGAGTTTCAGTGAAAACGTAATAAACGTGGCCGTGTAGTAAAAATGGAAAGGCAATAAAGTTAAAACAGATTCATAGCAGTTAAGTATGATGTCTATAGTGAAGTCATTATAATGTTTATAATAGTTTAATAATCGTTAGACATTTTATATTTCCAATGTATAGAAAAAATCAAACCAATTTCCTTGCCGTTCACAAATTATGGAACTATTAAGAGTTCGAAAAAAAGTTGTAATAATGGCATATCTTTCTCAGACAACAGACGTATTGATTTCTATAATGTACGTATTTCTATGCCCAGTTGCGTCGAACGCCCGTCGCGTAGTACGTCATTGTTTCCAGGTCAACAAAGTCTGCTTCTTTAGGTGCAAGCGAATAATTACGATAGGTCAACGAAAAATACCTTATTGAGTTATTTTGTAAGTGAAATTTTGGCATTAAATTATTGTACATAATTAATTTAATTATTATAGTAATAACATTTGATATGTTTATGCGTACTTAATTACATGTTTTTAAAAACACGAATCGCTATTAAAGTGCAATTTTACTCATAAAACACGAGTGAGATTTTTTTGTGTTGATAAATAAAGATAACCGCAAATTGTGTATTTAGCGATTATGGTTTTTACTGCAAATCCAAATGATGACTATGACTATTATTTCCACCAAAATAAGTATTAAAAACAATGTAAGGTCAGCATGTAATAGGATGGGCTATTATGTGATTTATATCATATGACTGTCCATTTTATTTATTAAAAATGTAAAATTACGTTTTATATTATAGAAAATGCTACATGCGGCATATACTCGCGTACAGTGCGTACAATTCCACGCAAGCAAATTGGATTAATTTTGTAACCTTCAATTATAACTAGTACAAACAGGACAATAAAAAAAGATCATAATTGGAATACCTATTTATGACAGCAATATTCCTAACCAATAACTTTCTAAAGTTCAGTCAAATTGCTCAACTGGGCAGTGCTTTCACGAGTGTTTTAACAGCGCATAAAAATTAGAAGAAAGATACAATTTTTAACAATATTACTTAAGCACTTTATAATTCTATCTTATACAGATGTTTTTAATAATTTGCATCATTTTAATAATTTTTAACAATTAGATAAATAAAACGCTCATGAAAATATTGCCTAATATTTAAAAACAACGTAATATCGTTAACAATAACTGTTTATTGAAAAGATACTATTAAATATATAATATTATAATAATATGATATTTTATTTTCTAATTTTAATGTTCAAAATTAATGCATTAGAAATCTGGAGTAAAAAGTGCAATAAATTCCTCAGTAATAAATAAGCTCCTGTTTTTATTAAGCATATAACGTACAACTAGTTATAAATTAATTATGATCTGTAATAAAACTATTGCATATCCGTTGGAAGTTGCATATAAATTCTTTAAACTAGCGTACAAATTAGTGACTTTTAATTTTTATTTAAACTATCAGGATTACAAAGATTTTCTATGGTTTTCTAATGGCTTTTTGTCACGTGTGCATGCTTCCGATACGTCATTAAAACGCGGGCCTCTATATGGATGCGATTTATGCCGATTTTCATGTGTTATGGATAACAATTTAACAATTAACCATTAGGTTTGTGGGCAAATGATCAAATACGAACACGTGTGGTTGCTTTGCCCCTCCTTACTTCACTTTACTGAAGCCATGTTTAACTTAACTGTGACTAGAGTTGAGTAGTGTATGATTGACACATGATGCATTTAAACAATGATGATATACTTAACACCATATTTTCGGCTCCAGCCATTCGACTGAATCACCCGATATATTAGCCAAATTCTACAATACTATTAATACTATTCAAGCCTAATTACAGATCATTATCTAAGCTCATAAAGAATGTTGATAAGCTCCTGGTTAAGTCCAGTCATCCAATTAAGGACTAGCGGACAGTAAATACTTGAGGAATCATAAAAACTTGAGACTACAACCAAGTTGTCCTGTTGCGACAAAAGCATCTTATAAAGAAGCAGCGCACATAACTTCATAATTACACGTCTATTAGTTTTAATTTAAACTAATTAACTTCAAATTTTTCAAAAACTGCAAAGGAAAGGATCATTTGCTAATATGCGTTGTCCCTTTCTTTACCCACTCTCGAGGAACCGAGTTAATTTCAACAAAAATCGTCCAATGCGTTTTTTGATACCGATTAATGTCTATACATTTTAAAAATGTCATTCACATTGATTCCAATAAAGACGAGATACACGTTCCATATTTAAAAAAATAAAAAAATAAAACAAATAAACTACAAAAACAATACAATCACGGAAGCCATGTATAGTAGTAATTACAATATCATGAATCACACATATGTTTTATCACAATACAGCAATCGTAGATGAGGATAGGTCATTCAGGTTAACTGGTACATGGAGTTGCTAACGAGGTACAAGCCACTAGTATGTTACATATACTCGTATGTGCCTATGTACCTATTATAAAGAGCAATATAGTCGTGCTCGTAATCGATATACTGTATTTGAATTACCCTAAAATGTAGTAAGTAAAATTATAGTAAGAGCAAAATTATAGTAAGCATCTCGCTAAGGAATATAAGAAAGCATCTCGCTAAGGAATTAGAATAAGAAAGGTTACGGATTATAATTGGTAAGTAGATAATATTTTAATAGAACCCATAAGATTTATTCTTTATATTAGCGTACTTTAAAGTTGGCAGTTAGGGTGGTACCTAACTAGCACTACTATTTTTTTAAATAAAACGCACCTTGATAATGATGTAGCACTGTTAGTTTAGACATACATATTCGTCTTCATATGTCGGCACAGTACTATAGACTCACTTAAAAAATGTAAATTATACGTCTATTATTGCCGTAATTTATAGTTTACGTAATCCACCATAATACTTAAACTTGAACTTGAATGTGTTCGACTAACCATGTTATGCAAAAAGCAACGTCGATGCAAGCGGTAACGAGAAGCGTGTACTTAGAGTCGGTTATAGGCCTTTGTAATGACATTTGGAGGCGTGACTCCGCGTGGCTGGTGCCTGGTGGCTTGCTTGCTACAGTACCGTAAGACGACCACAAATTCCGAGATCTTTATAATGTTTAGTGTGAGAACATTTAATAAAATAGGCTACTTATCGCAGTAAATGCGCGCAATAAATATTATTGTCGTTATAGACGTATTTCCTGGACATTCGTTTTGGAAACATTATTATAATTTTACGAAACGTGAGATCCGTATCTGTGAAGATTAGAGATGGGAAGTACGCAAGTCTTATTGAGTATCAGGACATGTTTTTTAAGATTAATTTATATTTATAATATAATAATAAATATTACGAATAAATGTTTGTTTCGACCGGAAATCGAAACCAAGACTTGCGTAATAGACCTATTGCGTCATAAAAATAGTTCTTAAAGTTATTCGTTATACATGTAGGTTAATGTAAATAAATAAAATAGAAAATAAATTAATTTTACATAAAAACCAGTTGCCGGCATTATATTATAGTAACATATATAAAATCGCATTTTTATACAAAAAAAAAACCGAGTTTAGGGTCAGGACTTTGTACTTATTTAATGTCTAGGAAAATATTGTCGACAGATAACATTAATTTAATCTTTATATAAATAACAAAAGGCATTGTTTTCTGAATAATGTACAGGTTCAGTTCAAGTTGGAACCTTCAGGGTTTCGAATGCAAACTAAACAAGCTTTTAAGCTCCATCTCGCCATTCGTCTTTGCCTATTCTTTATTTTAGGGTTGGCTACGTATAATTTATGTTTATAATGAAAACAGATAACTTTATCGCTGAAATGGCTAAAATTTCAGGCAACTAATTTTAAGGTAAAGAATTTACATTTTTTATTCAAAAATAAAACATTACATTTACGAAATGAAATTTCTTTATTTACTGTCGCAAATAGTGGAAGCTTAGTTTTTATTTTCCCTCTAAAATTCCTTTGCTATTGGTTTTATTACTTTATTGTAAGTATGTTTTAAATAATGAGTGATGTTGAACTTTAACTTTTTAACTTTTCTTTTTAATTTGAATTCACAACTGAAAAAAAATCATCGAAACAAACATATCATAGGCTTAAAAAATAATTACAAACATTATATATATTATCAATATCAACCCTGTTTCGACCTTGAATCCCATCATAAAGGCAGTACAATGTAGGGAGAGCTCGATATAGAAGTCACGAGCGAAGTGTTCCGGGTCCAACAGACTAAGGGACATTCCTGGAGCACGCCCGGTCAATGAACTTTACACCAAATAATCTGCATCTCTATCCTTGGGTAAACAGACATAACGGGAGGATAAATGACTAATTCCCGTGAATTTTAAATGATTTTCAAAATAAGACTTCAGCTGTCAAAGTAACACTTTATTCTTACAACTTCTGTCACTTTGACAGTTTAAATCATTTATGAATCTCGCTCAAATCTATATGTGAAATATTACACTCAAGCTGTAGTCATCATTGAGTTTCCTACATAAATAGTCTACGAAATTGAAATTAGTTACATATACAAGCATTAGTTACATAATTAAAGAAAATAAAAAGTTCAAATTATACTTGCTGCTCATGGAGGCGTTTCGTTATTAAGAACTTTGCTCACGCGCATATAAATTACTGTGGACACTGTGCCTAAATAATAAAATTGCTAGTATTGTAATAAATAAATTACCACGAATCAAGTAAAAACATCCATTGTCCGTGTTTATTAGAACATTGTAATTTGATTTAAAAGTTATGTTCTAACTTGAATAATCAGGGCATAAACAAAAAACCCAATCTTAACGGGCGGCTTCTCCTGTCCGAATCGATCATTCGTTTCTTATGTACTATATGCTTAAAAATGTTTATATTATATTTATATACTTATATATACAGGTATATGTTTTATTGTGCTATCTTTATTCTAATGCCTTTAGAGAGATTTATGTGAAATAATATTGTAGATTAAAATGGACTAAAAATATAATTATCACAATGCATTGTGGCAATCAAAAGATCAGAAGAAAACAAGAAAGATGACACTGACAGACTAAACGTCAAAACCTCAAATCTTCTTAAATAAGTATTCTAGTTTGGGGGCATATATGTATGTGTATAGAAAATCAAATATTATGTCTAAAAACATTTTAAAACGTGTTCTTGTGACATCGTAATAAGATTTATGTAAATTGCAAGTCACAAATAAATTTCACGTGCCGACAGAAATAGCCGACTTTCACTGCAATAGGGTCGACAAATTTGTTACAGATGGCGAGAGAAGGGCCGATATTGCCTTATCTGTCTACAATAAAATTATATATGTATACACCTACCTAGAATAGATGCAGCGAGTGATGATTGTTACACCTAAGAGCCTACCATCTCAGTATAAATACTACTATATAGGATACTATTAAGTGTGTAGTTTCGTTTCAGGATAGCTTAAAAGCTAGTGTATATCGAGAGGAGTGTGCCCTGTCAACCTAGGCAGTGCACTGTTATAACGGAACTACAGCCTTCAGCTATTTATTAATGTGTATAGTAACTTACAGACCGCTTTACGTCCTTTATATTTCTTGTCTTCTTAATCTTAAACTTAGATACTAAATAATAAAGACGTGGATATAGAAAGTCTAGATCATAATATAATAAGAGAATGACCGGTGTTTTAGCAGTAAAAGGGTGGTTTAACAACAATTACAAACGGATCCTCTCACTAGAAAGCCTTTTGAAACGCTTCCAGTGCGCTTTCTAATTTTACCCGGTTGAAGGGAGCTCCGAGAGATTATAGAGGCTATATATTTTTCAATTAGAATCAGTAAAAGCGAAGCCTAGCTCTGAGATGTTCACGCGAAGGTATTGAAACCATATAATTAAGTATACCTTATTTAGGAAACAAAAAAATAAAATGTAAACACATTTTTACATTTATTGTTGACAGTAAAACAGTATTATGTTTTTCGTGTTTAAGAGATAATAAGTATGTTATAGTGTATTATAATATTTATTTTTTCGATAAAGACGAAATACATACATCATACATACGTAAATAACATTTTATTTATGAAAAAATCTTAAAATTATACTGAAGCAATTATTTCAATATTATAAATAATTAACACTGAGATTGCCACTGTCAAATGCTTTGAATGCGTGAGTCGATTGTCTTTTTATTTTATTTTTTTAATTATTTTAATTTCATAAATATATGTTTTAACTCTAAACATTTCTCATGTAAATGTTGATAATAGAATTAAAACCCCATTCTCTGATGTGACAACGATTTGTTGACATAAACGTTTGTGTTTCTCCGAATGGAGCATACGAGCGGTCATTATAGTAATAAGGAACGGTATGTTAGTTTTGCTAGATTATGCTGTGATTGTAGATTGTTACTGCGTTGTTGGTCAGCGTCTTGAGAACCATGTGCAGACATATCATTATAGTCTAAATCTGTTTGTTTATATTCACAATATTTCGGAATGTATTGTCAAGCATTACTTCTCGTACATATTAACAGTACAAAAATAAAAAACTACATAAAAAAACAAATGATATCAATAAATAAAAATTAAATATATTTTTTAAATTTTATGTTTCTGTAAGCCATCCCTCTTAACTTAATTTGCACTGAAAACTGTTTAGTTTGTTTTGAAATTTGATAGATCTTTTTAAAAGTGGTTTAAGACGCATAACTGAATAGTAAACATTGTATAATTATTACGTAAATGATTCGTAACAAATTAACATAAACATGCTAATAAAAATTCTCTAGAAGTGGGTAAAAACAAATAATTTATCAAAGATTGCGGTCGTCGGGGCAGACTGGTAATTTACTAAGAAAGTTATATTAACTCCGTTACCAGCGACGTATACGATTGTGTACAATATAATGCGCGCTTATCTTACAAGCCTCTAGGCTTCTGCAAATTGTGCGCAGGCGAGACCGAAGCGCGACTAGTAGAGTTCGATGCTGAGCCGCCTTAGGCCACTAAATCGTTTACAAAACTGCATAGCTATGTTCTTGTAGACCATTTTCCAATTTACTTGAAATTGACGGCGACGAGTAAGCAACTTGGCTTCGAACTATATTACTTTTTTAACCTGTTCATGCGGACTTATATAGTTAACAGTTTTACCCAGGTGTTCAAATTAATTACAGTTTTTTTCTGTTTTTTTTATTGTTTACTTTGTTAGTACCTATTCCTTAATATAATACCTATATTATGTATAATTTCGAAAATCGGTTCCAGCATCGCAATTTGTACACGATTTTATTGCACGATAATGTTACGAAACGGCCTTTTTGGAAGTAGTATACCGTAAACAAGAATTAGTGAACGGTAACAGAATGAACCGCGTCATGTGGATACTATAAAATGAATTTTTCGTGCAAGTGAAAGTCCTCGTCTCGGATGTCGCGCGCACACGCACTCGGATCGCCATCCGCGCGCGCCGCCCGCCTCAATGGCCTCGCTAAAATTGACAGGCGTTTTAATTAATAATTATAGATTCGACGGTGTTTAAAATAACACTTTCCATAAATATAATTAGTTGTAATTATAATATTCACCACTTATCATAACTGTATTAGTTATTTGGGTAGGGTTGAATCAAAAACTGGGACTATCATCATAATTTCCACTATTTTACGACTATAATATACAATATATTTACTTCTATTTGTATTTATTTTTTTATTTTGCTCTTCAGTACCAATAGATCTCAACGTTCTAAATAT
>JAPWLS010001729.1:0-11037 GCA_028551675.1 Tineola bisselliella | reverse complement strand
ATTTTCCGGAACGTATCCCTCGCGTAAAGCGGGGCATTACTGTAATTTTTGAATTACTTAATCATGTTACTAGCCATAATTGGTAAAAAATGGACTGTCATGTTCACAAATAACCGCTGATTTCATTACACGTATATATTACGCCGTTATCAGAAACGAAACTATATATCTGATATCTGTATTTACTGAAGATAAAACATATTCATTGTGTTGTATATATATATTTATATATACAGAGGGATACGTTCCGGAAAAAATCGCGTTAACTGAAATTCCCGCGACCATAGAGAAGTTGATGACTACATTATGTTTATACGCACTCTTTCGCATAATTCAATAATAAATTTGAATTTCGCGTTATAGTGAAACCGCGCATAACGGGGTCGCGTAAAGCGGGGTATTACTGTACATATATATATAGAACAAAAAAAACAATTATCAACGTAAACTTCGTCAACTCCACCTCTTCCAACAAGCCATACATCTACTTCGTATCTAGTCGGCACACTTCGTGCATACCCGGTTAACCCGAAGCAGTTATAGATATGTATAATGTATGAGATCATTTTCCTTCTAATTATTGAAATAAAGTCGACAATCTTCAAATGGATACGGATTGGACTTTGGAAGAAACGATCATTAGAAAGGGATAACTATATTCTTCTATGTCCTTTATAGAATCGTAAATTATGCATTTGATAATGATCTTTAGCAAAGTTGTTGTGCATGAGCCCACGAAGGTTTCTGAGTTGGTAAGACCAATTTTCGACGGATGGCGCCACTGTCATTTCAATGAATTTCATATATTGCAGTGACAGTTCATGACAGCTGACATTGAACAGACAATATTGTTGTCAAATGAATTAAATATTCGTGTAATGTCTTTCCTTCAAATTTATTTTAGTTGGTGTCGTAGCAACGCGCGTTGGGTACAGCTAGTTACTATAAAAGCTGTTTACAAATTTCTATTCGATAGACTCAAAATGTTGATTGAGACATTTTTATTAGATCATACAATCAAGCTGTGGAATTTATCTTGTACTAGCTTTTACCCGCAGCTTCGCTTGCATTTAAGTCATTAAATAAGTATCAGAGATCATTTCAATAGAAATGAATCAATATTATTCCAAACAGCTGAAACTGTAGTCAGTTGGAAACTATAGTAAAAAATAAAAAGTATCCTATGTTACTTGTAGTACCACCAAAAATATGTGTACAAAGTTTCATGATAATCGGTTAAGTAGTTGTTGCGTGAAAACGTAACAAACAAACTCACATTCACATTTTTTAATATTAGTAGGGATTATCATACTTAAATTAGGATTCTATCATTCATGCTTATAAAACTAGAGTTTCTTGTGATTTCTTCTCGTGGTATGCGTTTCTGAAATCTCCATACATTCTAACTATCCGCAAAGGTCTGTGTTATAAAAAAACATTTTGTGTATCTGGTTTTAGAGTAGGGTAGTTCTATATATAAATATAATAATTAATACAGATATACAATTCGAAATCTGATTATTCGATTACTTATCTATGATTGCTCTTTTATCTAAATGCAGCTAAATATAGATAAATATATTATCTTTTTATATGTCACACTGATAAATTGGAATTCAAGGATGTATACAGCATGTACACGTGGCGATTTTCAAATGGATACAGTTTTTGTAGGTATATAAGCTATGGAAAGAAGGAGATATATTATAGTATATATCCCTTTATCACCTTGAGCATGCCGTCCTATCCTATAATTAAAATTTCATTTAGTTTATATAATAGTAGTCCTTTTTATAATATGTAGTTCTAATGTAATTTTGTAGGTAGGTGAATAAATAAATATCTGCATCCCTTTCACACACGATAAGAATATAGTTATCCCTTTCTAATGATTGGTTCTTCAAGTCCAAAGTCCAATCTGTATCCATTTGAAGATTATCCATTCTACATACATCCTCTAAGAGTTTTTTTGAATCCTTTCACTTTGATGCTGATGTTCTATGCTCAAGTATAGATAAATGAAATGAAATGAAAATAGTTTATTAGCATAGGCACTAAAGGCGTGCGCTTGCTCATCGTTAGACTCTACAATGCCTTCGGAAAGGCGTATGACGAGAAGAAGACCACAAGAAACTCGTCAATCATAGCCTGTACATGAAATAATAATAACAATAAAAACTGGATTTAAACTCAGAAAAAAAGTAAATAACAATTTATAAATCAGATTGAACAGTGGTTAGAATAAATGCCAAATTAATAACATTTTTTCTTTCTCCCCTCTTCCTTACATCTAATTGGTTCTTGTTTTTTATTTTTATGTATTTTTGTAATTTTATTACTAGTGAAGTATCTATCCCTTTATCACCACGAGCATGCCGTCCTATCCTATAATTAAAATTTCATTTAGTTTGTATAATAGTAGTCCTTTTTATAATATGTAGTTCTAATGTAATTTTGTAGGTAGGTGAATAAATAAATAAACATATATGTATACAAAATAAAATCGAATTAAGGTAACTTTAATAAAACAAAACACTAACATCCTGTAGATGATAATACGGTTCGTTTTATCCTTTATCAACGAAATTATTAAACAAAAGAAAAATGTTTACATTTGATATTCTACTGCGCGTAACCAGCGGTTATTATTGGAAATAAATGGAACATCCTGCTTTTTCTGACGCTGGATCAAATCCAGGAGTAGAAATATGGACGATAGATGTAAGTACATATTTATCTATTTATTGGGTCCACAAACAGGGCTCTACAACTAGGCTTGGAATTAATATCACACTAAGAATTTTAACAATCTAATTCAAATTCAAATATCTTTATTGCATGTCACAATTTAATTTAGATGTCATAGTTTAGTGTCAAATGTGACACTCGGTCAGGGCACAGCAATATAATATAAAAAATATAATATATAAAATATCTAATTGTAGGCTCCACGCATGCGCTAACATTACATTATATTTAAAATATATTTTAATAAGTCATTAAAAATATTTAAAATTACAAAGTAACCTAATGTAACGAATTTTTCGAAATCCCCTAGAACTGTCCGTAAGAGCTAGATGTCCCGATTATGACTTTGGCCGACTAGCCGACTAGTCGGTTGTAAATAAGCCGACTACGGTTTAGGGGATTCCCGTGACGCTTCGTTAACAGCTGATTCGCTGCAATTTCAGTCACTACTGACATGTGGACAAATATAAATAACAAAAAAAGTTTTTTGAGTTTTACAGCTCACTAGTTTGACGATAGTTTCAAATATCATCACGCAGAATTGCAATATATGTCATTAAATATTATGTTGGTTTTTTTTTTAATTAAGATACTAATTTTGTTTGATAAATGTCATCAATATCTTTTCTTTACAAGGAAGTAACACATACATTTTATTGAGAAATAGACACAAAGTAAGAAGCCGGATAGACGGCGCTTTTTGCCGATTAGTCGCCGACTAGTCGCCGACTACGATAGTGGCCGGATAGTCGGCTTTACCGACTAGTGGCCGACTAGTCGGAACATCTCTACAAAATATACCTTTACATTACGAATACATTTGCAAAATATAAAAAGAAAGTATTATTTACCTCTATTTAACGAAATCGTTCGCTATGACAGCGAAAGCAGATTATTGCCTACGTAAAGTTGAGATTAATAATTTTTCAACCTAACTTAACCTCTGTATAACGAACCTCATTGTAACAAATTACTTGATATGACGAATTAGTTTCTGATTCCCTTCAGTATCGTTATACCATCAAGGTTGCACTGTAAAATAATATATAGTTATTATTCCTATGTCAAATTAATTAGAATTGCATATATTTAATCTTAATTTAATTTTTAAAATTTCACCTACCTACAAAATGACATTAACACTATAATACGATACCAATGACAGCTAGTGTTATAAACTAAATGAAATCGCAATTACAGTAGTACCCCGCTTTACGCGTCCTCGTTATGCGCGGTTTCACTATAACGCGAAATTCAAATTTATTATTGAATTATGCGAAAGAGTGCGTATAAACATAATGTAGTCATCAACTTCTCTATGATCGCGGGAATTCCAGTTAACGCGATTTTTTCGGAACGTATCCCTCGCGTAAAGCGGGGCATTACTGTATAAGAGATAGGACCGACATCATACGACTCAATATAATGAAGACATCATGAAATCTTTTTGCCTTTTTTAATTTTAACCTTGTAGGAGAACAAGTGGACTGTATTTGGAATAATGAAAATAGGTAAATTGATAACAAAATGTACTTAAGTTGCGGAGAAAGAAAACGGAGGACTCACCACCCGCGCGTATTAGTTACTAGTTGATCCCATGGCGTCCTCGTTCAACGTTGAGTATTTTAAAAACTGCCTTTCTTTGATTGGCGCGGGGTGCGGGTGAGGAGAGGACAGCGGGGAACGGGAGAGGAAATTTAAAGTGCAATTGGCGCGAACAAACCTAGTTCCTATGGAAAAAAAATATATAGTTTTTTGTTTATTACAGAAATTCGAGCCAGTGTCCATAGAAGACAAACAGTATGGCAAATTCTTCAATGGAGATTCGTACATCGTTTTAAAAGTAAGTGTAAAACACTATGTTATAATAACCTTGGGCTTATCACGAATTTAGTCTGGCTTTCGAACCGAGTTCGCTTCAAGCGATTTGTATGGAAATTTGAGCAGCGCCCCCGCGTGCGGATTTGGAACTACAATATTTTAGATACTTTTTGTTAATTTTCGAACGTCTCGATCTTTCGTTCATATGATAGATTACTGGTGCTCGTTAGTCGTTAGTAAAAATTTATGATCCCGATTGCTAACAGATCCGTTTTACTTGTGACAGCTCGATTCGAAAGCCAGACTAAATTCGTGATAAGCCCACTGTATTTGAAGTAGATAGTTCGCGAAAATATTACATATAACCGGACATTTCAGTTTTTTATAATTATATTAAAGCGTTTTCCTTCGCCAAAAAAGTTTGAGAACCGCTGACTTACACTATATACATTTTATTTAAAATAATTGTTTTTCAACAGACATCTGGTACGACGAACACGACACTATCATATGATGCCCATTTTTGGCTTGGAGTACATACAACACAAGATAAGAAGGGATCAGCGGCAATTTTAACAGTCACACTGGACGATATGCTCGGAGGGAGAGCTGTCCATCACAGAGAAGTCCAGGGACACGAGAGTGCCAAGTTTTTGGGCTATTTCAAACCAGGTTAGTGAAGACAAACTTTATTTCAAAAGTGAACTTGATAAATTACTTTACAATATTTATCTAGTGTTTAAAACTTTACAAATAATATTGACACTAGATTTACCAGACTAGTCAAAATGACTGGTCTTGCAAAATCAAATTAAAATTCCTACTGCGTGTAACATTTTCTTTAATTCCTCTAATCTTTTTTAATTTATAACAGAAGAATTAGTTTTATGAATTTTATATTATCTATATATATAAAAAAACTCAAAGGTGACTGACTGACATAGTGATCTATCAACGCACAACCCAAACCACTGGACGGATCGGGCTGAAATTTGGCATACAGGTAGATGTTATGACGTAGGCATCCGCTAAGAAAGGATTTTGATCAATTCTGCCCCCAAGGGGATAAAATAGGGGATGAAAGTATGTGTAAATCTTATTAGATTTTCGACTGATTGAACTGAAATTAAAGATTGGACTTACTATGATGAAGACGTCCGCTTAAATAGGACATCTTCATTATTACGCAGACGTAGTTGCGGGCAACAGCTAGCTTTATATATATTTGTAACAAATATATACTTTTTTGGTTTTGGTAGATATAGATATATTTAAGCTGGTAAATCTAGTGTTAAAGAATTTAAAAGCATTGCTTTTATTTATTTCTATAACGATATCATTCGCGAATCGTACTTTCCTGCGTGACTCGCACGACTCCCGACGTTCTTTTGTTTTTTGTTCCAAATCAAGATGGCCGCCGTGTTTAGCAAAAAAAACAATCAAATGCATTACTTTTAAATTAGTACATAATGCAGAAAAGTATATTCATGGTTTTATTAATAGATTTGTAATAATAGATTGTTTTGATAATAAAAAATATATATAAAATTAATGTCTTACATTTTAACAACTAATTCAAAAACCGTATAAACTAGCGGTTCTCAAACTTTTTTAGCGAAGGAAAAAGCCTTAATATAATTATAAAAAACTGATTTATATGTATTTATGAATAATCATATTGCAATGTAACATTTAGTTGGAATATTTAGATGTAACCTTATAATCTCCCTTTGGTAGGTATTTTTTGCAGTATTTTAGCCCTAGGGTTCCGCGGAACACACTTTGAGAATGGCTGGTATAAACGATTGCAATGAATTTTCATGTGATGAAGATGTCGCGGCGTTCTTTGAGGCTCTTGGTTCTGGATCTAAAGAGGATATCAGCGCTTTCTCCAATACAGAAGTAAGTGTTACTGCAGAAGTAAATACAATAATAAATAATAATACTTTATTCACACTTTATACACATATACATAAAATATTCACCGATGGTTCCCAAACTGTCCTGTGGGAACACTATTCCGACATATATGAACTCTATATAACAACACAAAAGGAAGTACATTAATCCCTAGTTACTATTATAACACATATGTATTTACTAGAGATGTTCCGACTAGTCGGCCACTAGTCGGTAAAGCCGACTATCCGGCCACTATCGTAGTTAGCGACTAATCGGTAAAAAGCGCCGACTATCCGGCTTTTTACTTTGTGTCTATTTCTCAATAAAATGTATGTGTTACTTCCTTGTAAAGAAAACATATTGATGACATTTATCAAACAAAATTAGTATCTTAATTAAAAAACAAATCAACATAATATTTAATGACATATATTGCAATACTGCGTGATGATATTTGAAACTATCGTCAAACTAGTGAGCTGTAAAACTCAAAAAACTTTCTTTGTTATTTATATTTGTCCACATGTCAGTAGTGACTGAAATTGCAGCGAATCAGCTGTAAACGAAGCGTCACGGGAATCCCCTAAACCGTAATCGGCTTGGCCGATTAGTCGGCCGACTAGTCGACTTGTTTACAACCGACTAATCGACTAGTCGGCTAGTCAGTCAAAGTCATAATCGGCACATCTCTAGTATTTACTAATAAAGTATAAAGAACGTACACAGCTGCAGTTCTTATTAATTTCAGAAACTTACAAAGTACTGTTTATTGCTTAATAATTGTGTATTGTTGTCGTTATTTAGAGTGGCTGTGATGCTATATAGAGCTAACCGTAGTCAAATAATTTCGATGTTTTAGAGCAGTGTTTTTCAATCTTTTTGTTTTCGCAACCCCTTTTACAAGTTGAACAATTCTGACGACCCCTTGTCACTTACATTTAGACATTAAAACTAGAAAAATAAATAGACTGCAATTAGAAAATGATTTGATTATTAACGTTTCAAAAATAGCACCACGATTTGGTAAACTTTTGAGAAATAAACAAGCCAAGGTTCTCGTGTGAGGTCGTGACGTTCATTGATCTTGTTTATTTTGATCCAGCTTATATACTAAAATAATACAAAGTGAACACTATACATTTAACTGTTATTGTCATTGTTCTAATGTTACATTAATCATTATACTTTATCGTTATTATCGAAGGTGTTCTTAAACTAAACACTAAAATTGTGTTCTTATTGTAGTGTTAGATCCTTGCCTTTTTCTTTTAGTCGGCGACCCCGAGTTTGTTTTTAAGTAGAGTTACGTTAAATGGATGTCTTTTTAGCATAGAATTCAGCATAAATAATTCTTTCAGACCTTCGATAGAGGCACGATTGTATATCTGTACAAAGTTGTATACAATGGCGATGAAATAGAAGAATTGGTGGAATTGAAGAAACCGTACAAAGAAAAACACTTATTTTCATCTGTAAGTAATGTCGAGTATGTGAGTATGTATTTAAAAAAAACATAAATCTTTCAATAGCTGTGAATAAAATCAACATTCATTTTGTGTTTAATAGCCGATGTAATTTTTAAATACTTAACACTAGGTTTACGGACGTTTTCTATATAGGTACCTACTTCTACTAAAACGCGTCAATTTGACGCATATCGTAGAGATAGGTATACCATATAGACAAGTTCAGTAATTCAACACTTTTAAAGAAAATAGACTTCAATATATATTTCCCTCGATCAATGAATAAAAGTCATACAAAGAGATAAAATAAAAATTTAAACAGTTTTTGGTAATTCTCTGACAAAAGTCAAAATGCGTCAAATTGACGCGTCCCGTAAACCTAGTGTTAATAATAATTGTATACATTATTCGTAATGAAACAACAAACGATTCTAAATTTAAAATTGCTTCAAAATTCGAAATACAAAACGTCAAAGTGACAGTTAATCAATGTTGCCATATTAAATTTAAATATTCTCATAGTGTTTGCGATGTCCAGTTAAATTTCAGCTGAAAATCAGTCCTGAAATCTGGTTATATGTGAACTCAATCAACATATTTGCAGATTAATTTCGAATCACATGTAGCGGTTAAAGAGGGAGTGTGATTCACAAATGCAATAACTAAACATTTAAAATTGGCGCCAATAGTTATTTAATCTTTTGTTTTCTTATTAACCTAAAACATTTGCAGGAGATATATATCTTGGATACACCAGATGCTGGTGTCTTCGTTTGGATTGGGAAAGAAGTAGATCCAGAAGTAAGTGGTTTTAGTATTTTATTCCAGTATTTAACACGTTGAAGACCGTTTTGCAAAATCGCATTTTTCTCATATATGGATCGACATTTTTTTTTTGTTAATTCAATCGTATATTATTTAAATCATGCCCACCGGTGTACAAGCGGTCCCCAAGTGAAACACGTCGTGTGCTCACCCGTGATGTGGGCCGGTGATGTTGTTGCGGAGTGACCCGTCGGTGGGCATGCGGTCTTTAACGTGTTAACCAAATGACAGTAAGAATTTTTTCATATGTACAAATTCAAATTAAATGTTACAATAATTTTATAATTTCTTATTGCGCCCGAATACTTGACATTGTCTTTAATAGATATCTCAGGCCATTAATTAAAGAAGAAGAAGATAATATATAAATAAAATGCAATATATTAAAAGTAGTGTTATACCGATACGAATTCACAATGGAAAATAATTCAATTATAAAAAACTGCTTTTTTTAAATAATCGATTTAGAGATATCAATTGAATTATTTTGAAATTGTGAACGCATCTAAAAATTAAAGGAAATTATTTTGCTTATAATTCCGTTGCGACACTTCACGTGGTATCATCAGGATACGTGCTGTCGCTTCGGCTTCGCTTCAACGACTGCTGCAACGTTGAAGCGAAGCCGAAGCGAACGCATATAAATATAAAATAATTTTAAATAATTTCCTTTAATATGGATTTCCGCAAAGTAACGCCTGAAACAACTAATTATATGCATCTAAAAATGTTTTAACTACTCGCCGACAGGTTCGCACTGATTTGATATCTGTTAACCTGTAAACCGAGCGGGACGTATAAATACGTCGAACGTAAACCATGTCAAATTTTGTTTTTTTCTATTGCATTTCATTAAATATAGGTATATTTCATAGTTTTTCATTTATTTTAAGTATAAATAAAAAAAATAGTAATATAAATGACGGTCTACGGGCGTAACGTATTCCACGTCCTAGTGGAAGAATGCGCGCCCGTTCTGTGTTACCTAATTAGAAAGGAAACTCCCCGGTTAACAGGTTAAAGAATCCACAGCAGAGATACAGGTGAAATATCTAAAGGGTTATTTATTATATATTTTTATTAAATTTTCAGATTAAAAAGAATTATAACGACATAGCACAACAATACCTGGATTCGAAAGGATATCCGTCTTGGGTAAGTGGCGTAGTCATCTATAGAAATCTGTTACAACAGCGGTTCTCAAACTATTTTGGCGAAGGAAAAAGCTTTAATATAATTATAAAATACTGATTTATATGTATTTATGAATAATCATATTGCAATGTAATATTTAGCTAGAATATTTAGATGTAACCTTATAATCTCCCTTTGGTAGGTATTTTTTTGCAGTATTTTAACTCTAAGGTTCCGTGGAACACACTTTGAGAATGGCTGTGTTACAAGGAAGATCCCAGCGAAAACTACTTTATAATTACATAAGAGCGCCATCTATGTGTGGTTTTTGACACATTTTTAGTTCAAACTATTACCGCTAGATGTCGCAATATAAATATGGGTGATTCATTTGAACGTTTAGAGCCGAAAATATTTTCATTATTTATTTAATTTTCATACAAAAGATTAACCTATACAATGTGCACGCGGTGGTTTTTAAATGGATACAGTTTTTGTAGGTATATAAGCTATGGAAAGAGAAACGATCACGGTGTCGTGAATGGTGAAGGAGATATCTGCATCTCTTTCACACATGCCTCAATTTCGACACGATAGGAATATAGTTATCCCTTTCTAATGATTGTTTCTTCCAGTCCAAAGTCCAGTCCAATACATGGGCGTAGCCAGCCATGGGCTCAGGGTGGAGTAGCAGTCTAAAATAATATGTAACTAGCAAACTACCCGCAGTTTTACCCCGGTTAATGTTTTTTGTGTCGAGTGTGAACTTTCTTACGGATATTAAGTATTGCAGTTAGTACCTAGATAATTAAGTTTTTTAGGTTCGATTAGGTCAGAGCCAGGCTGGGGCAAGTGTTACGCCCATGGTCCAATATGTATCCATTTGAAGTTTGTCGTTTATGCAATACAACTATAGAAGCAGTATTAATATCAGAAAGGATGTAGATGTCGATATAATTTTGGTAAAATCAATCAATTGCAGGTCCACGTCACAAGAGTAACCCAATCATCCGAATCCAGCACTTTTAAACAATTCTTCCACAATTGGGACACTCTAGCCACTTCTGGAAAGCGTATGACAGAAACAGGTAACTACTACATTATTTACTTTTAATTTTATTTTCATTAATTACAGCAATAA